>JABXWE010050877.1:0-12613 GCA_014611495.1 Limonius californicus | reverse complement strand
TGCTAGAAGTTTAAAAGTGAATCGCGGAGTCGTTGATCGTAAACAAAGCAATCTGAGAATTTTTGGGAATTCATTATACTCGCATAGGACTTTCTGTGAAACCCAATTTTGCGAATAAGTACTTTCCTTTATGTAATTTGCTTGTTTCCTATACTCTCTGGCTGATTATTAATATTTGACTACTAGGAAAGAATCCCTGGGGTACCTATTTGTGTATGGATATTTTCATAATTTCCTCTGCCACATTTAAGTTCACTACACCACCATATCATACCGAAAAGAAGATTCACCCAATGTATTTTTTATGATAACTTTCGCTGAAATTCAAACTATTTTCCAATATGCATCACCTTTAGAGTTGTCCTCCTTTCCCTACATTTTCACAGTTAACAATATTATTGTATACAAACAACGAAAGCATTTTACAACATAAAGAAATCAAATTTAAGTAAATAAAATAATTTACAAATGGTAATACCCACCTTGTGATACCTTACTGAAAAGTTCTTACTAAATGCTACTCAGTAGTAGTAAACATTTGTCACCATTTGAGAAATTTTTCAAATATTTTAAGGGGAAATATATCACACTGTCCGTTTTCAAATTAATACCGTGCATAAAAATAAAATTCTTTGATTTTTATTTTCTTGTACGTCTTCAGAAAGCTGTGTTAAGTATATATGTTGAATATGTTTATTTTGACATAAATTGCGGTTTCCCATCGTTTATAGAACACCTCATACGTTGTATACATAGGAATTATTATTTATATATAATTCCGTAATGTAACATTTTTAAGCCGAGACTACAAATGTTCAGCAATATATTCTAGAATTGAAAAGTTTTATTATTTTACAATTTTTTAATAACGTGTAATTGTTATTTAGGTCCCATCAACTGGTTTCTATCTCTACCAGTATTCCAAGTAGTGGCAAGATTTACTTACAGTATGTATTTGACGCATATTGCGATGCAAACGATTGTAAGCTACCGAATTAGGACCAGCTTCTTTTTCAGCAACTTAACAACGGTAATTTTAACTTATTTAAGTATATTTTATCGACTGCACTCATTTCTGTTACAGCTTTACACATTCTGGGGTGACTTTGCTTTCACACTTGCGGTTTCAATACTTTTCACCCTCGCATTCGAATCTCCAATAATAATAATCGAAAAGGTAATATTCGGATCAGCGAAAGGTTAGTTCAGTCTGGAATGAATTTTAAACAAAATTATTATATGCTGCTACTTTCTAGAAAAACCATCACAGAAGACACCTTCACTTGAAAATGGAAAAAAGCCTCAAATTCCTTAAGCAGCTCAATATAATTTGTCAGCTAAATAAATAAGCATCGCACAGCCCATTAAACAGTATTTTAAAGCAGCACAGAGCATGCTAACAACTGCTATTGGTATTTCAATAATTCAGTAGTTAATATTAGGTTGGGCCAAATGTGGCCTAAGTGCTTAGAGATGCTTGGAAAACCGCGTCCTAGATCTCGCTCTTTCAAAGCAAGCAAGCAAGCAAGCAAGCAAGCTGTTGTTACGCTTTTACATCAACAATTATTATTATATATTGCCATGATATTTATATTAAATTAATGTAATTATTATTAACTATTTGTTAAATGTCTTTACCATGCTTTAAACTACTCTAAAATACCTTCGGAAGGACTGTTATGTATTAAAAAGGATATTTATTGGTACAAAAATCCATATTTTAACCTGAAATATAGTCTAGATAGATTAACAATGTCATAATTTATAACAACTAATGTAAAATGATAGTTAAAACTGTATTTATAAACCTGTTATATGTAAAAACTGTTATCGATACTTCGTACGTTGCTTCGTGATGTGAAATATGAACTCAAAGTGTAGTTATACAGTGTATGGCCTTTTTATATCCTTATGTGTGACTAAATACTTGTTGTAGACGATGAAGTGGGTCTTTTTGGACTGTACCAGAGCCCTAAAACTCAAAAATTACAGTTATTATAGTTTATCGTTGAAAAGTACAGATTTTTGATTTATTAGGTTGAATGTTAGCCAATTTAGTTTAATATAATATATAGGGAAGGTATTTAATAGGTTTCTTTGATGATTTATGTTGTTTATTTTATGATAATTGTGTTAGTTAACAATTTCCGAAATTTATAGGTTAGATTTGGATTTTCTTATATTATAACTATTCTTTGGTGAAAAATTTGAGGGATTGGTGTTATTTGAGCGTTGGGAAAAACTATGTGTTATATTTTTGTAAGTGTTGGTGTGTAGTTTAATTTTGTATTGTTATATGAATATTGTAATATTAATTTAATTTGGTGACTTTGACAGATTTATGCCTTGTTTGGTGTCATAATGTGTATTTTGATGTGAGTAACACAGTGATGAAAGTTTTTATGTAAATTTATTTATAAAAAAGTTAATTTAGTTTATAGGATTTTCATGTAATTTAGGTAATTATTGTACTTAATTTCTATTGGTTGAAATTCTCTTGAAATTGTCTATTCTGTCCTTGTTTTTAAGACGTTGCTTATATACGATGCTTTATTGTTGGATTTTGTAGAGGTTTCTGGCAGGAAAAATTGAATTCAGTTCCTTTTTGGCCATCGTACAAAGAGCACGTAATTTCAATTAGTGCACAATTTAATTTTGTTATAAAAATAAGCGTGACCTCGCAAAAAAGTTAAGTTAGGTTATGTAACCTTGTTTACAAAAATTTGAAACAGTTATTAAAAGTAAAGTGTAACCAGAATTTGTGTTTTAATTCAACTATAGTGATTAATAATAAAAGAATTTACCAAATTAAAATTTTAATTGAAGTGTGTTTCTTTTGTGGAATTTTTCTGAAAGAGAAAAGGAAATAAAATTAAAATCTTTCATTCACTTATTAAAAATAATAATCCTGTGGTGTTAAAAACAATTAAGGAACTTACCTTAACAAATTCGAGCATTTAACTGAACGATTATAGTAATTCAGTGGTTTTGTTTCGCAAACTTTCAAATTTGCATCGTTAGAATCAACTAGTTCCGGCCGATACAACGAGACTTGCAAGCAGTATAAATATGCAGATGTTGCAGAAATCATAAGAGGTGGTGTCTACAATATGGTCGGAGTGACGCAATAAAAAAGATAAGTTTAAAATTAGGTTTGTATTTATAAGATTATGTATTTTAATAGTTTCATAATTGACTATCTAATCAGTGAAGCCATGAAACAATTTACCTTGAGATTTTAAGAGTCTATATAGATGCTAGTATGTATAACTTAAGTTTATTTAATTTGAGCAAAAACTCAAATTTGGCGCCCAACAAAATTACTTTATTATTAAATTAAAATATCACAGCATCTCTTTTGGTCGCTGCCAACGTGGGGCGATTATATGATAATAATTGTCTATCTATTAAATAAAATACACAGCATCTTTATGGTCGCTGCCAACGTGGGGCGATTACATTATTAATAATAATTATTATTATAAATAAAATACACAGCAATATATATATACATATATATATATATATTGCTATGAATTTTTAATTATAAATATTTAATTGCATAATTATTTAAATAGATATAGAAATAGAACTGTTTAAATTTATGTAAACAAAGTTACATAACCCAACTTAATTTATGCAAGGTCCCGCCTATTTTCACAATAAAATTAAAATGAGCGCTAATTGAAATTACGTGCGCTTTGTTCGATGGCCAAATAGGAACTGCCTTCAATTTTTTCAACAAAATTGCAAGATAATGGCTGACATCAACCAATGAAAATACAGAATTTGAAACAAAGTCTTTGGAATATTCTAGAAATTATAATTATAAAATTTAAATAATTAATATAAGTCTTATGAATAAATATTTCGAAAAACTAACTTCATAATCGTATTCTATGAATTTTTATCTACATTTTGGTACCCAAAATTAACAAATTCCTGACAATAATTTTAACATTTTAAAATATAGCTAAATTTGCAAAATTAACTCGAAAACTTTACAAAAACACAATTAACACAGTCCTCATATTATAACACAAGTTTTGTAACACATTAACAACCTATAAAAGAATTATACACAACATAATTAACAAAATTCTAGACCTAACCTATAATTTTCAAAATTTATATACAAACACAAATATCATAAAATAAGCAACATAATTCATGAAAGAAACCTATTAAATACCTTTCCTACATATAATATTAAATAAAATTGGCTAATATAAAACCTTCTAAATCAAAATTATACACTTATAATCAAAAAACTTAAAATAACAGTAACTTTTGAGTTTTAGGGCTCTGGTACTGTCCAAAAAGACCCACATCATCGTCTACAACGAGTATTTAGTCACACAACATTATTTCAAAAGGCCATACACTGTAAAACTTCACTTTAAGTTCATATTCCACATTACGAAGCAACGTACGTAGTATCGATAACAGTATTTACATATAACAGGTTCATAAATATAGTTCTAACTATAATTTTGCATTAATTGTTATAGTTTATGACATAATTAATCTATTTAGACTATATTTCAGGTTGAAATGTGGATTTTAATACCAATAAATATCCTTTTTAATATATAACAGTCCTTCCGAAGGTATTTTAGTGTAGTTTAAAGCATGAAAAAGACATTTAACAAATAGTTAAAAATAATTACATTTTGGCTGTATTCTCCTAACTTCTTGCTTATTAACTCTATTCGTTTTTTCATTTGACAATTGCGAATTTCCCGTTTTTCGTGCAAACTCTGTATTGCAATATAGAAATCATTAATGAGGATTAAATTGTTGTCCGTCGCAGTTCATGTATTTTTCAAATACTGTAATCCGTAGTCAGATAAGCGTATTAAGCGGTGCAGGTAATATCGTCGCAGTTTATGCCCACCCAGGTAGAGGACTCTTTTGAGTAGGTAAAGACTCAAGTGGCATATGTTGCAAATGGAACTCACAATATACAAATACGTCAAAAATAATTAAGTTTGTATATTGTCTAAAAATAAAGAATTTTTATACCAATCGTTTTTTCATACCTAGTCAGGCCATATATACAGAAATAGGTAACCGTGCGGCTTATCCTAAACCAGCGCAATGTTGACACATCAATATGTAATGGAAACCTCCATTACATTTGACTGATTCAATTTAATTCGAATACCACACACTAGTTTGTTATCCACAAATTTGTGATTGGTACTTAGCACACCTTTGAACACACATTGAAAAAGTGCATACTGAGGCAAGCCTCATTGAACAGTAAATACACAAATTACTGTTCACTTTTTCTCAATATAAAATAAATTGTCAGTCCAACGTGTGTACATAGTTATATTTGTAAATTCCACATTGCCAATAAACACCTACGCCTTAATTCTACTAAGTTAAAACGAATAATGAAATGAATAACATATCCTGTAGCAGGTACAACAAATAGTGGGGAAATGAAACGTGTTATTGGTCAAGTAACTATATAGAAAATAAAGATGCAGCAAAGCTAGAACAAGGTAATAAAAACTTAAATAAGCAAAAACAGCAAAATAAAATGTTCCAAGCGCAATTTGAAATACAATGAAGCAATAATAATACAAAACTTTTAATTAAACGGCTAACTACTATATAACAATAAAATTTAAAATTAGCCGCTAACGTGAAAGCTGAAAAAATGCCACTAAATTAAGGTCACATATGTCGTAAAAATAGATTGACTTTACCATAATTTTGCACTACCTCTGGTAATTTTTTAACACATGTTCTTATGATTGTTTTGATTATTTTTTCACCTTATTTCGCTCTCGAATATGTTGTGTACTAGTGAAAAGGTCAGCTAATAACGTATCTGCTACTGCGGCAATAGAAAATGCTAATTCTAGCTTAGTTTCAGTCACCTTAGTATCCCCTTAATACTGCATTAATTTGAACAGTTTCGAAATTTACGATTTAATACTTAATTTTATAAGAAATTATTTAGTTATTTTTTTCAGTATTTTTTTAATAGGACATTACTATTAATGTCATTCTAAACAACAAAGTACATTAAAAGAGAGAATGAGAGAGACAATAGAGAGGAAGAATAACGGTAATTTTGAAAAAATAATTTCATGGGTAGTTTATAACATCTATTCTCATCAGAAGTGCATCAAGAAATTTTAATTGAGCCTTTGCCAAGGGGAAATACATGTTAAGAACTAACTAAAATTCTTGCCCAAACTTTAGGATCCAGTTCTCTACACCAAAATATGAAATGCAGTTCAAGTAAACATAGATCCGAAAGCGCTACGTTACAGAGTTACAGCCTTCTAAAGTGAGACTTGTCCGATCACTCTTCTGCATATAATTGTGGTAATAGTTGGACCATTGTTTTGAAATTCTATGTGCATACCTTACTCATCAAGGTTACAGATCAGAATCTAGCACCAGAGACGTTTCAAGCGGGACTATCAGGTACTGTTTCCTATAATATCTTGAACATTATTTTGTTTTTTTTTATGTTTGACAAAATAATCTTATTTCACATGCAAAAATACCCATTTGTTGCAAACGGTTAAGTGCTAAATGAGCTGTACCTTCTAAACTAAGTGTTTGCGGAGAAATGTTCATATAAGGTTCAGTTTTTGTCTTGTCCTGAATCTATGCCATAGTATGTGGTTTCCAAATTTTCACGGAAGATTAATTTTACATAAAAATTGATTTATCTCGAAAATGGTTGGATTTTTCGACTTTTAACAAGAGTGCCTTTTCTGGATACTCCAATAGTTTAGCTGCACGACGCTTATTCTGATGAATACAATTCTTACAGCCTTTAATACATAAATATCCATTTGTACATATCTTTCCTTATAATTTAATTTATTTTATCGGCCCTCGTACACTGATAGTAAATAATATATGCCATTTTAATAGAGTGCTCACTGATAATGTTACTTGCTCGTCGTTTAGAGCTGTTTATTTTGTGTTGCGAATTTTCCGTATTTTCTGAACACTTTTTAGTATGCCCGGGCATACGATTTCTTTACTATTTCGTTACTGCAAGATAACGATTCCTTTACTATTTCCTTTCTATAAAGTGACTATTTCGTTACTACAAACTGACGATTTCTTTACTATTTCGTTACTGTAAAGTGATTGTTTCTTTACTACAAAGTGACGATTTCTTTATTATTTCCTTTCTATAAAGTGACTATTTCTTTACTACTTCGTTAGTATTTTGTTACAACTTGACGATTTCTTTACTATTCCGTTACTATAAACTGACTGCTTCTTTACTACAAAGTGACTACTTCCTTGCAATACATTGACTATTTGTAGTAACGTTACAATTTGTAGTTACATAAAAGTTACTTAATAGTTACTAAATTGTAAGGAAAGTTGTGACATTCCTGACTATTAAGTTACCTAAATGCAGTTACGATATAGTAAGGAAATAGTTAATTTTTGCTGTGTGGGCCATATACATGTTTGCATAATATTCTAAGCAAAAAGAACAAGGACGAAAATTATCAATTTGAAAAGCACCATTAAGGCTCGCTTAGATACACAACAAAATTGCTCCATTTGTGATTGAGAAATTGCAAAATTTATAAATGCGCAAATTTATTGCGCGTGTGCCCTATGTTGTGTAGAGATTGTTTAAATATTGAGTGAAGATTCAGATTGTTTAAATTTTCTTGCGCAATATCGTGCGAGATGGTACAGGTAGGGTGGTTATTGTGCAAGATTGTTCATTAGGTATATCTAGCACTTCATGCAATGGCGACAACAACTAAAGGGCGCAAATTTATAAATTTTGACCTGCATTATCCGCCATTGTGGTAAGTGAAGATCAAGGAGTATTGCGATAATAAGAAAATGAGGCTTATCGGATTTTGGTAGAGAAGCACGACGAATTTGGCAAAATGCCAATAAAGATATAGCGCAAAAAAGTTTACTGTTTTAAGTATCAATCTTTGGACAAACGCCATTTTTTGGTGTTTTGTACGCACAACTTAATACAATCGCCAAACACGCTTCTCTTCTTTTCGACATCTTATTTATTCTGTTTTCAGAACTCAACTGAAGATTGTGCAAAAATATAGAATTGTGTAGGGATACACAACTTTTTTCAACACAATTATTTAACCAGATATTGCGTGTTTACGGGAGCTTTCAGAATGCAATTGGTTTACTGGTCGTAAAGTATCATTTGCTGTGTTTTTTTTTACAAAGTTATCATTTTTTGAAATTTTACGAAATGTGTCTTTGTCACAGTAAAACCAATAACTTAATGTATTTATTTAATTTCACAATGAACGAATTAGGTTACTTCTTCTTGACATACTGTTATTGCACATTTGGCTCTATAAGAACTGCTCGTCACTTAGTGAATAAACTACGTAATATTGTACAAAGCACAAAGAAACAGTAATTAAAAATTTCCTGATTAATTTGCGATCCCGCGGGGAAATTTGGAATTACATAATTCTCTACCAACCCAAACACATACTCTTATACATTATACATTAAATACGTATGTTCAAATATTTATACACTGTTGCCAAGTTTCCTGGTTTAGATTTGTTAATTCACGAATATAAACAAATACATATAAATATTTAATATCAGCGCCCACAAACGGCAAGTGTTATAATTATAATTATTTTGATCGATTTTTGTGACTGAATGTATTATATTCAGTCTATTGGGTTAATTTTGCTAAATTCAGTTTGTCTTTTAAAATCGAATGTGGTTTATTATAAACAGAGCACCCACAATATTTCTTTATTAAGATTCTTGTATTCCTTAATTCCCGTTTTAAGCAGGGTATATTGTATATTACATTCCTTTCACGATCTGCCTATTTATAATTTTAGGGCTTATTGGTTTTTACTCCATTGCATAATTCAGATTTTTATTTTGGAAATCAGCCTAGCAAACATTAGAACATGAAAATAGTATTCCCCATCAAGTTATTATTGTGATGAGACTTGGTTGTTGAAGTAGAATCCCAAGACAAAAAAACCAAAGCATACAATGGAAAACACTAAAAAACAAGAATGCCCATATGAAAACCTACCATCATGTTTTCAGATAAAACAATTATTCATCAAGAATTTGTTTTGCTAGCGCCGTAATATGTCATAAATTATATTTCGTAGTTATGAACAGATTAGGTGACGAAAATTAATAGGACACTATAGCATTATAATTATACTTCTCATACTGCCTCGCGAATGAGAAAGTTGTAAGAATGTCCTTAAGCAGAATTCCATTGAACAATCAAACCACAGTGATCTACGACGTCACGGTATGGTTCCACCTATCAGGCACATTTTATTGTAGGAAGTTTTTTATCTATAACTGATTCATAATGTGACAGTGCACTATGATATTGGAACCAACAAGTTAATCAAACTGCTAATCGAATTTCGTAGAGCAATAGCCATAGTAAATTTTCATTTGAAGGTTGAAGATAAGTATAAGGTTGATTTAATTCGCTTTGATAGAATGTGTGAACCAATTACATTATTATTTAATACCACAATCCACATGTTCATTCACCATTGTCTTTGATAAGATCTTTTGCGTATTAAGAAAGGGTTTTTATTCCTCCATTCATGCATGTTATGCGTATTTATGATACCCGATACATTACTCCATAAAATCTTTTCAATGAAATATGGATCATTGTTTACGCTATTCAACGACCATCTACAAAAATTAACTCCAAGTTCTCTATCCCCGTTATGCAAAAGTTGAATTTGTAAGGCAAAAAGATACAGACTATTTCGCTATAACAATCTGTGAATTGTATCTTTTTGGAAATGAGTTTGCGACGATGTTATTCGAAGATTTGTGCATGGTTCCGTATCAACAAATTCTAGAATTGGCTCTTCTTGATCGACGATTTACCAGTATTCTTTATTCTAGACGTCTTATAGTTTTTGCACTTGGGTGCGGACGATTTGAAAACATTTTCGCATACACTGTAGTGGCATTGCCATTACAAGCTTCTAATTCTTTCAACATATCGATGTAATCTCGATTACAATAGTATCCATAGCCACCTAATTGTATTATGTTACACGACTAATTGAAGCAACCGTGTGATAAAACTTATTATTTACATTTTTAGCAATAACCCAATAACGAAGAACAATCAAAAAATTTCCTAATTTTTTATTTGATTTAGCCCGCTGAATCGAATCCCAAACCACGGGCGTCTATTTTAATATACCTCGTATAGCTTTATTATCCATATTTCAGTGTTGTTATTCAATAAGAAACAAAATTGTTCTTAAAATAATTCAGAACAAACTCGAATACTCTATTTATAGAAATTCTACACAAAAATATATCACAATACCACAGGACTCATGTCACCGTAAAACGCATAAAGCCTATAGGTCATATACCGGTCTGGGGTTGCTGGTCCTCCATCGGGCGTCCCCCTATAGGGGAAATAAAAACCTCGGGGCGGACTAAAACCAGTAGCAACGTCAGTCTCCAAATGAGCGCCTGCAACTAGCGTCTGTGTCCCATCTTGGGCGGGTAAAAGAACCAAGCGGGAAGCAAGGAGAAACTACCGCTTACACTTAAACTTTCTCAAGATAAACAATTATGGCGACATATAAATACAAAATGGCCCCTAGTCCGTGGCATACCTTAGATGGTCAATGGGTGCAAGGAATCCCCGCGATGAATGCTAGGAACCACCCGAAGTATCGATAACGATGAATTGGCACCTGGAATGTCAAAAGTACGTACATGACTGGGAAGATGCACAATACCATCCAAAAGACGGAAAAACTAAACATTCCTAGGAATAAGCGAAATGGGATGGAAAGGGTCAGGAAAAGTCAACATAGGCGACTCAACCATACATTGCTCCGGAAACGACCTACCTCATCACCCAAAAGGAGTTTGAATCATAGTAGACAAAAAGACGAATAAATCGGTCGTGAATTACATATCGCAATCTCATAGAGCAATGTTAATCAACTACGAGTAAAAGTAAAACGATAAAACGTTAACATAACACAGGTATATGCACCTACAGCCGAAGAACACGAAGTAGAGATAATCAATTTCTACGACCAAATAAAACAATTAAAATCGTACATCAATAAAGACGAGATAACTACAGGTAATCATGGGCGATCTTAATGCCAAAGTGGAAAAAGGACGACTCCAAGATGTGGTAGGCGATTATAGCCTGAGGGGCAGAAACGCAAGAGGTGATATATTATGTAGTACAATTTTGCAAGAAGAAAATCTTATAATAAGTAGTACATGGTTTAAACTACCCCCGAGACAACTATATACCTGTTAAAAATCAGGTATGATTTGATATTAATAGAAAAGAGATACCAAAGTGGAATTCTAGGATCAAAGACTTACCCGGGAACAGACGTCGAGTCGAACCATAATCCTGTAGTTGCACGCATCAGAATTTGATTGAAGAAGGTAAGGAAGAAGACAAGCACATAATCAAATATGACAATACTAGAAGATCAGATGCAAAAAGAAAAAATATTCATGACACTAAAAAGCGAATTAAGAAAACTACGTGAAACAGAGGCTAAAACATACCAAGAGCAAATAGAAGATCTCTGGAGACAATTTAAAAATACTCTAAACGGCATACAAGCCCAAACCCCAAAAACACCAAAATATGATCAAAAAAGGAAATTGTAGAACTAATGGACGAAAGACGAATGGATAAAAACACAAACCAACAGAGATATAATGAAACCCAAACAACAATAAGACGAAACACAAGAGAAGCCAAAGAGTAATAGTTGAACGATAGATGCCAAGAGCCCGAAGAGCTACAGAATAAACATGATCTGTTCAATTTTAAAGGAGATTGCTGAAAACTTGTTATGTGATTTTTAAATTTGCCGCACACTTTGGTAGTTCCGTGATTCGTTTGCCGCTTCGTTAGAATTAGTATCGCTGTTCTAATTGAATTCTTATTTTTGGTTACTATTTTCGGTATTTTGTTTTGTCTGTCGAAGTTCGGAATGGGTCAACAGTTCTTTGTGTAAAATCTGCAAGCTCTTGTTTTCTGCGCGAGACCTTGAACGCTCCCTGGAATTCCGAGCGTCAAAAACAAATTCTTTTCTAGAACATTTCGTAAGATTTCGTCATGTTGTGCAATCTTTTGAGGGGGGGTGCTGATTCCCATTGCATTTGGAGTGCAGTTCACTCCCGAGCCTTGTGGACTCCGGTTCTCGAAAACATCATCCATCGAGGCCCGTAAATGTATTTCGAGTGCAGGTCAGATCTTCGAGCTGGAAAGACGTGACTTGAAAGATAGCTTTCTTTTCCTTTACGGCGCCCTGTTAAGTATCGTAGTACCGTGTGCTGTTGGGCACAAACAAGTCGACGTTTACGTCGAATTAATAAAAATAACAGAGGGTTCGCTTTGTGTTGGGCAATTTGAGTTAATTGCTACTATCGAACTTCGTTCGGATCTTTGTGAAGTGAAGAGAAAGAAAAAAACAAAATCGTGCAAGTGGTTTGCTATAGTTTGGTTGTTCCCGTCCGAAAAAGCCTCGCTCTATTATCTCCACGCTAGCGGGCTCAGTTGAAACCAGCTCGGTGTTCGCCAGGGGCATAGCAGCTT
>JABXWE010050872.1:0-10417 GCA_014611495.1 Limonius californicus | reverse complement strand
TAACCTTGTAAGTCTGCTTTTGAACATCTCCCCATATACCTAAGAGTTATTTTGTGATTAACCGTTATACTATCCCAAGAAGGTTATCTATGAAGGATAACATATTGACGATCAATAAGTGAACTGAGAAACATTTTTATTTCTTCTAGAATGAGTAAATAAAGAATGCATTACACACAATTGCTATTTATTATTAGACAACTATTTTAAATACAACAAAATATGTACTCACAAAAAGTCTCAAATTTAACTTTAATATCCAAAACAGTGTTTTTACTGCGACCTCTTAAGTCTTTCTGCGGACTTTTATTAAATATGGAACTGCTAAACCCTTATTTTACTTATCCTCTTCATAATGCTTCAAGTAAATTCGGTTTTACTCGAAAGGCAGGAAACGTAAGTATCTGTAACTAATCTATAAGGAATCTAGAAGATTCTTTTATACTTCCAAATTATTTTATCTTTTGGGTTTTGGATTTATTTGAACAAATGCCACAATAATTTAATGGTAACATTTTACTTAGGAAACGATTGCTCACCCATTTCTGTAAGTAAGTGATTATAAAATGGGAAATATACAATAATAACATTTCATTTAGATTCAAGTTGTGAATATTTGTAAGCCCAATTGCAACAAAGTTAGTTAATCACAACAGTATGTGCAACTATTAACCACTTACTATGGTTATTTATTAGCAGGGATTTACAAATATCTTCTTGTAAATTTTAAAAACATTTTATAGAGCCTGTAACCGAAAACAAACCACTGTAGGTCGCTTTAAAGATATGCAGCTATAATGTGCACTTGAAAGTTAGTCAACAGTTAACCTTTTTGGTTGCAACAAAGTTAACTATTTAGAATAACTATTTTTCAACTTTAAGTTGAACGTAACGGATGCTATACTTTTGGTAACCACTACGGATGCACAAAAGACGCTTTTAAGTTACCCCAGGTAGATCATCTCTCCAGGTTCAAAAATGGTCACGTTTTGGACAGTCAGGGTTAACTTCGGTTATGTGGGTTAACTATCTTCAAATATTTTAATTTTCGAAAACAATCTAATTTTAGTTTCGATATTTTTCCCATCTCTCAACTTATGCAACCTATCAAGAAGCTAATATTTCTAGTTGCAGAATTTTCTAACGGTTCTTAATACTTCTTCCTGCAGTACACTCTGCACCCTTAATGAATTTACAAATGAAGCTCTTAAACTTGATATCTTTGGAAACTTTGAAATAGAAGATGAAGACTAAGACAATCACTAACATTAAATGTATTATTGTAACTAGATCTGTTGTTTAGCTCGTATTGTAATAACGACGTCTAAGCGCAGTCAAGTACACAGCGAGTAAACTAAATACTGTAATTTTATTATTTTGTTTATTACAGTTATTAAAGCAGAAGAGAAATAAACCCAACAATAAAATCTAGAAATGCTACGTTCGGAAATGATTTACATCATAAAGTACAACAGTTGCGCTGAGGACTATCTCAAATTAATATTTATCATATTATAAACTCATAGGATGATTCAATTACACATTTTAATCTGTAAATAGTAATAATTCCGCGTAAAATAGGCATATTAAGAGCTTCTTGTGGAGAAATCGATTGTAAAACGGTCATAGAAATACTAAAATATTTGCTTAAATTTTGATGTAAATATAAAAAGACATAAAAGTCCATTTTGGTGCGTTTCAAAGTCTTATATTTATGTTGAAAACCGGCATTATCCTATACCACTTAGGTCATATAAAAATAATGTAACATAAAATTCCGTAACTTCCCACTGACAGCAATAAAGTTAATATCATATCGCCAAAACACGAAGAGAATTCTTAGTATCCTGTGCGAAAAAACTTGCTAAAATTATAAAATTCTTTCTTTTACTAGCGTGGGATTGATAATAATGCTAGATGATGTTCTTTTTAGAAGACAGTTCAGCAAAAATATGCAAAGAACATAAGTTACAGCTCTTTATATTTTGCATAAGAATACCGTTATCGAGAGAAAGAAAATATATCCCGCGAGAAGGAATGCAAACGTTACAGACATTTGATTTTCTAAAATTCACGATCTACCCACTCAATGTATGATTTGTTACGTATACCTCGTCATCATCAAGAAGCATACATACATTATGTTATATTTCAAAATGAAGTGGTGCTGAGTGTTCACAAGATTGTATCACACCAAGAGCCGTTGCTTTGAAGGGGTTATCTAAAATCTAAACCAGGACAAAACTAGTTTCAATAAACAAGCAATTCATGAAGAAATATTCAAACCCGACAATTGTGGAATGTATTGAACCTAAAGAGTTCAATAAAAAGCATTCGATTCGAATTAAGACGACTTATAATTCGTTACCTAATTACAAAGTAGTTGTGGCTAATCAAAGAAATTTATCAAAATGAAATAAGAAAAAAAAAATATGTTAACTAAATATAAGTTATTCAAAAATCGTATAAATACTTCGAGATGAACTTCCTAACAATATCACAATTTTTCAAAATTTATAAAAAATTTTATTTAAACAAAATGGTAATGACCAAAAGCTATTACGTAGTTTGTAGTTTCTATCAATTTGATTAATAGTTTTTGAAAAGCTTTCAAAGATTCCCTGATGGCCTTACATAAGATGTCCCTTAATAAATAGATAAGATTTGCAGATGCTGGAACTGTTTGCGAAAAATATAATACAAAATATTTTGAAAACTCAGCTTTACATTTATTTATTTAGAATATTGGTGCCAGGACTAACTTAAACTAAAGTAAATAGGATTAATGATTTTAAGCACGGATGCTAAATTCGAAACGTTGAATTTGCATTAAAGTACTCTGTTTAGACCATTTTCAAAATTTCAGATTAGACTAGTACCGAGACCAAACTCTGAAGCTTTTCAGAAGCTTACTGTTTTAGTGGATTTTTGATAAACCGGCCATCTAAAAAAATAGTCCGTGACTGTTCTTCTCTTTCTATAACCCTTTTAACTCTCAGAGAGCATGTTAACTATTTTTGCTACGCGTGTGACGTGCGTGTAGAGTAATGCACACAACCATAGGGGACCTACTTTTCAATGCAGGCTTCGAACCGCGAAAAGTGTCTTACACACCAAATTTATAATTCAAAAAAACATTAACTCGAACGGGTTGACAATAATTTTTAAATAATCAAATGGGTTTAACCCCCATTGTTGTTCACTTAAGGATATAAGTTTCAAATTTATGATAGTACTTCTCTAGTGTATTATACACTTCTTCTTCATCTTGTTCTTCTTCTACCTTTTAGTGCAGAGGATACGCTGCACTTCACTTTAACACTACATTGAATTAATAAACTGTTTCCACTCTTTTCTGTTTAATGATCTTTGTATTGCTTGATCCCTATTTCATCCTTTAAGCTTTAATATTTCACTTACCTATACTTTCATTTCAGTTTTATCTTGGCTTGCCCCTTGATCAGTTTCCACCACTTTTACTTTCTACGCTCTTGTTGGAAGTCTGTATTACCATTGTATTGAGGTACTCTAGCCGACCAAGCTTATTTTTCGCTATTGCTTTCTTGATGATAGCAACATTCAGAAGTTTTCTGACGTCCACATTCCACATTGATTCCTTCTACTTTTTTTAAATATTTCACTTAGAGTGTTGGTATTTTATTTTATAGATTTTACCCATGATTGTAAGTTATATGTTATAGTAGTAGTAGTTATAGTTTTCAAACGACAACTAAAGAAACAAAAATGGAGAAACAATATAATAAGATACACCTGCTGGAATATTATGACCTGCAATGGGAAAGAACAGGAGGTACTACTAGAGATCATCGAACATACCATCGACTTCTGTGCCTTGTGTCTGAAACTAAAAGGAAAGGCGAAGGGACGATACAATACCATGATTACACGCTAATATATAGTGCAAAAGAGAAATGCGAAAGAGTGACAGCGGGCGTTGGACTACTAATTAAAAAAAATACGAACAAAATATAGAGGAAATATCTTACATTAACAAAAGAATTATAAAAGTAGTAATAGACGTGGGCAAAGATAAGCTCTACATATATAGTATATATGCTCCTGATGTTGGCAAATCAATAGAAGAAATAGATGCCTTTTACGAATTACTACAACTAGAAATTAACAAAATACTGAAAGGATAAAAGAGCCTAATAATGGGAGACATGAATAGTAGAATAGGCAATGTACCAATCACCGGAGTAAAACAACGATACAATGAAAACCACGTAAATAGAAATGGGAAGGCTATAATAGACTTTTGCTCCATGATTGACCTTAGAATAAACAATACCTTTCTTAAACACAAGCCACGACACAAAATCACTTGGTCCAACTCAGAGGGTCAGTCATCAACTATAGATTACATAATATCGAACAGAGATATACACCCATCGCAAGTTTTGGATGTAAGATCATTAACGTCAGCAAATGCAGGATCGGATGATCACCGCCTGGTTCCCTGCAAATTACTTTTAAATATACAGTCAAACAAAAAACCACCACCAGAATTTATAACCAAAATTAACATAGAATCGATTACGGACGAAAGTACCCCTGTATGCATGTATGTATGTATAATAGGTTATCTCAAAAACTTAGAACTAACGCCGTTAACACAAAAGATAATGCGGAAACAGGATGGAATAAGATCTCATTAAACATTAATGAAGCAGCAAATGAAACACTGGGTGTCCGAAAAATAAATATAAACGCTAAATGATGCGCAAAGCCGTGGTTTAATTATGAAGTGAAGCAACTAGCTCAAGGAAAAAGGAAGGCGTACATAATAATAACAGAACAATACAGCAAAGGAATATGTACACTGAAATAAGAAACCAAGTAAATGCAAAGATCTACGAAATAAAGAAGACTACTGGACAAAGTTCACAAAGGAACTGGAACGTGATCTTTGCGGAACCCAAAGAAAGCTGTGGGGAATGCTAAAAAGAAGAAGACAGGAAGTAAACGAATACATACAAACGCAAACAATAGACGAAAAAACATGGGTATATTACTTTAAGAATTTATATACAGATGACAACGATATATCTGAAAAACAAACAGTGCCAAACGCAAGACCGTGCATGAATTTAACGGAAGACAAATATGTCCAGACAAGATAGCGAATGAACTGTTGAAGTACGGAAGAAAAGATCTTAACGTGGAAGTAATGAAGCTCTTTCAAATTATCAAACACACAGGTGAAACACCAAACGATTGGAAGAACAGCATAACTATTCCCATATTTAAAGAGGGAAGCAATAAACACCTGAAAATTACAGTGGCATCACACTGCTTAACTCGGTCGTGAAGCTATTTACTAACATATTGAGAACGATCATCACGGATAGAATTCAACTATGCGAAGAACAACAAGGCTTTTAGAAGAATAAATCCACAACGGATGCTATCTTCATCATACGCCAACTTACAGAAAAATCTATTGAATGTAATAGATCGTTATTCATGAGTTTCATCGATCTTACGAAGACATTCGATAGAATCAAAGTCAAAGATGTATCAGCAATATGAGAAGATAAGGCCGTGTCCATGGAAATATCACAGATCATCAAAACAGCTCAATACACACAGGAAGACAAGAATCCGAATAAACAACAAATTAACAGGGTTCCAATATCGACCAATATTAGACAAGGGGATTCTCTGAGCCCCATTCTGTTCGACATAGTTATGGACAAAATTATAGAGAAAGTTAAAAACACAAGCAAGGGGTGCAGAATGGGTAATCAAGAGCTAAAAATAATATGTTATGCAGATGACGCCGTGGTACTGTTCGAGAACGAAGATAACTTACAAAGACTTGTCCACACCTTCTATTTAACAGCTAAAAAGTACAATATGGAAATATCTGTAGATAGGACATAGTCCCTGGTAGTTTGTAGAGATCCAAG
Organism: Limonius californicus; assembly: GCA_014611495.1. NCBI lineage: Eukaryota > Metazoa > Arthropoda > Insecta > Coleoptera > Elateridae > Limonius > Limonius californicus. The sequence continues at coordinate 4,484 of JABXWE010050872.1, read as the reverse complement.
AAGCTGCAAAATAGTAGTCGAGAACAAAACGGCTGAGCAAACGATGACTTTCAAATATTTGGGAATAGAAATTTAAAACAACAGGCAACTGCACGCAGAGGTCAAGACACAAATTAACAAGGCTACGAGCCCATCAGGGTACATCAGAGACGTCATATGGAACAATAAAGAGATGAACACCGAATCTAAAGTTAAGATATATAAAACGATCAATTATGACGTGTGCTACAAAAACACGAGCAGATACCTCAGTCACAAAAAGATTAGTACGCACTGCAGAAATGAAAGTACTTCGTCAGATTCTGGTTATACATTTCAGAATAGAATCAGTAACGAAGACATGAGGTAAATATGTAATGTACAAGATGTGGTTAGATGGAAACGTAAACGACGAAGAGAATGGAACGAACACGTCACGAGAATGACGAAAAACAGGCTACCCAAAGTAGCATGGGACAATAAACCAGAAACCATCAGACTGCCGGGAAGACCACCGAAGCAGTGGGTGGACAGCTGGACATCCACATCCAAAGAAACAGACCACGGGCCTATTACAAGAAGAAGAAGATATTATAGTGGAACACATTATTGTATTGCACGGTACACAGCCGTCTTTGTGACTTTCTATATTTCCTTTTTATTTAATATTGCATTCACTGACTAATATAGTTTCGCTCCTCTTTCTACTCTTGCATGTATTTCTTCCTTAAACCTCCTATTCCATTTACTATCGCTGCCAAGTGTCTGAGCTTCTGCTTTGATTGTTTTGTCATTGAGAGAAATATTCTTCTACTCTCATTAGTTTTGAGCACTGCGTAAGATTATACTGTTATACTGTTGCAGGGTTCTTTCTTCGGCTTCACAAACCACCAAAAAGGAGATAACCCTGTAATTTTCGCAAAACATTTATATGTAAAGGGAAGAATATTGCAATTTTCCGTTTCTCCAGCAAGTTGCTAGATTTTCATTCCAGATTTATGGATAATATAATCATTTTTCGCCAGGCTGCGTATACACTATGATTTAATATACAATTCTAGATGTTCCTAACTGCATGCCATATGTCTATAGCCGCCACGCAAAATTTTTATTTCATTAATTTCAACTGAATAAATCTACGACTATGACAAACACAAAGAAAAGCTTACAGGTATCATAAAGTTAATTTTGCTAACCATTTCTTTAGAAATGCTATATAGTATTTCAGATTTTAGATCTGTCAGCATAAGAAAATCATAAAAACATGAAATAGTTTACTATATGGCTTAATTATTAGGAGTATTGATATTAGACTCTAAGTATCATAATCTTCACGATATGAGCCTTGAATGAAATCACCAGAACGACAAGAATATACCACTAAGTAATGCATCTATCGCTCCGTAATGCCATGTATTTCAAACATATCTCTCATAAATATTTAATTGCCAACTGAACAACAGAAATTCCAAAATATTAGCAATGATATATGTTCGGTTCCCAACAATATTCCTTAATTTTTTGTATACGTTTGAGTTGCCGACGCACGTGGACCGAAGGGCCGTGGCCCCCCGTCGATAAACAGGAAACTGCCCCACGTGAAGGTCCAGTCTTCGGACAACATTACTGTCAGTGCAATGATTTAGTTATTGGCCATGTGCGGGTTTGTTACGCACATGGTATTGATTTGCGTAAGATCTGTTAGCTGACAATAGCGTGTGGCGGTTCTTGTTCTAATGTCTAGTTTTTAGAAAATATCTTTGCCCTCTTCGGGGGCCCTCTTTATAATTATTACCACTTGAACATTCACAGGGAGCAGAGCTGTATCTGTCGCCTGCTATTGTGTGATGTGATTCTTGTAATCAAAATTACTATTTGATCAATCGCAGAGAGCAGACCTTTATCCGTCGCTTGCTCCTGCATTGTATCATTTTTATACCATCGTGATCAGTTAATAAAGTGTTATACTAAAATCAACAATTGCTCATTGTATTAATTCTTCTGTTCGTCCTATTTAATCAGACAATTCGTAAACTCTTTTGAGAATAGTGTGTGAACGTGTACGTAAGCATCGCGTATCCACCAATATAAATTCCATTCAAGTTTTAATAATATTAAACTAGGCCTGTACCTTCATTTCTCGAATTGTACTGGGAGAAACTCGTGATCTGATACTTCCTTTTGAAACAGCTAGCTATTTTCATAAATTAAGTTTAGCTATAATGGCATCTGTATACGAAAGGTACGTTCATATATATTATAATAGCAAAAACATCAAATAATCAACATAACTCTAAATTTACGTACAAATACAGTAAAGACTATAATTCTAGAACACTCGCATTCGCGAAACAAGGAATCTCTGCGTCTAAGTTAAACATATGCCAAAATAATAAAGGTTACAGTTTTCCATTTCTCAAGGAAAAAAATCTCTGACAGGCCCAGATTTTCGACGTTTTCCAGATCGTTGAACAGCAGGCTTTTTGCAACTCAACGATATATACAAAACAGCAACGTGCTTTACATCATACGCATTATCAGATTAGACCACCAGCTCGTCTTTATGCGTAATAAATCCGGAACCGTTGGATGAAAATGTGAATATCACCGTTCACTATAAAATTGCCGTTTGTTTTCTGCCAAGATCATTGTAATAATTGTTCCGTCACAAAAGGTTAAAATAAAATAATTGAAACAAACAAGTTTAAATTAGTTGGTTTAGGGAAAATGTATAGGTGCATTATTGATGCGGTTGCATATAAATAAAACTGCTTTAATGTATCATAAGAAAATCACTTGGTACCGAACAGAAATAGAATGTTTCCGACTATCTGTCACCGAAAAAGCAGAAAAGCGAATGGAATACATCTTTTTGGTCACAAAATCTTCATACGCTCATAATATTTCCACGGTAATAAATCCTTATAATACAGCATCCGTTCACACGGGGCGTGTAACACGGTTCTGCATGCCCGCCGATTGTAAAATGTTATGATGTTTTTTACATCGTGAACAAACCCGGCACTAAACAATATATTTATGTGACAACCATTTCGATTTACGGCCTACTACGATATTTTTTAGTACAGGAAAGTTTTAAAAATATGATAGTATAGGGAATAGACCAGGGTTTAATGCATGATGCCCTTAAAGTAAATATGATTAATACCCGTTTTTCAACGTAACCGACTTAATTAAATACAGTTTGCGCAGAATTATAAATATTGTCTTATTCGGGTATAATGTGCAGTTGATAATTTATACGGGTAGTGGGTGCAAGCATCAGCTTGGGTGTATGGGGATGGCAAACTCACCCATGTGATGAAACCGATGAACCCTTTATAAATATATTATGCTTGGCTAGGGTCCTAAAGAGATGGCAATCAAAGGTTGCTTGCTAAGTTCAGGTAAGGAATGATTTGGTGGGTATTTAATAAATTTCCATATCTACCAATCTGCATGTAACGGTCTTAATATAATACTACGTACGAAAGTTGTGCACCACATTTTTTTCCTGGAAAGTATATAGATATCAAACAAGCTAACTCGGTTAGTTAATATCTAAAACAATTTGAGTTTCGTTAAAGTATAAATGAAATATTAAATAAATGTAATGCTGCAAAATAAAGTATTACCCACTGGACAAAACCCCGGACGCGAACATACCGTCCAGAGCTAGGCACAATAACCCCCTGTTAAAAAAACATATAGAAACCCCCTGTTTAAAAACTTCCCCGAACATTAAACTCACGTTCCATTACTTCTTTTTTTTAAATATGCTTGATACTATTTTTTTGGAAAGTACTAATCTAATCTATATATTATTATTATTTCCAACCACATATTGTTTAAAATTTAAGGTGAAACAGTCAATCAATATTTCCTTTTTTTATATTTTGTACTCAATGTAACTGTGGCAATGTAAAGTTTTAAAATTGCAAAAACAATATTTTAAATGAATTAATATTTCTCTCTGTCTATTTTTACGGGCCAAACGAACTTTTTCGTCGACCTGCAACAGGAAAGATGGAAGTGCGTTCAGCTGAACTCAGAGGAGTAGGGGTGGTTCCCGAGAAACGCTTACGGGAGGGAAATCGAACGTAGTTGTGCACAGAAGAGGTCAAAATTCGTGGGCGCCACTTTCCAAATCACAGCTGATTGCAGATTCTCATGGAAGGCCGAGAAGCAAGCAGCTTGCGGGAATCGGACTCACCTTTATTGTGTCTCCTCCTGTATATAAATCTTGCAAAGCTCATGCACAATACAATAAAAATACACAGAAATAAAAGATATGATGAATATTAAGACAAAAATAGCTCTATTATTTGAGATTGGTGGCACGTAATACAAAAAAATACCTTCAAAATGGTAATAATTATCGTTTAACATAAGGGTATTTAAAAGGTTCAAACTAAACGCAGATCTGCGCAGCCAGTGACGTTCGAGTTTACAAAAATTACAATTTATAATTTCACTTTACAGTAAACAAAAAATGGCAACTGCTA
>JABXWE010050871.1:0-23077 GCA_014611495.1 Limonius californicus | reverse complement strand
CAAATACGTATGAATTTGGAATCGACGTTTACGCGTTGCAAACAAAATATCATAAATGATACAAAATCTCTAATAAACAAAAGCCAATGTATGTTGAAACTTAGGACCAATATTAGAACAATTCTAAAACAAACAATAAACAATACTGTGCCAACGCAATAGTTCAGTTTAAACACGCTTGTCTAACAATGCAAAATCAAAGTTAACGCAAAAAAAACGACAACAAAAACTATGTAGAACCAACAACAGCTACCAAATCACCAAAAATTATTTCAAGTTTGCCAAACAACAACAAATTTATCCACAGACTAATTCGAATCTGGGCTTCGAAGGACCAAAAATGTGCCGTAAGATAACAACAAATACCCAACGGCATATAATACAAAAAGGGGGCAAACTTGAGTATAAACAAAATTAAAGTAAATTCAAAAGTGCATTATATTCAACCGAAATGTGTATATAATAGCACTGGTGATATCTGTTGTTGTTTCCTTGGGCTTAATGACACGCAGGACAACACAAGGAATTATGCACGAAGGAATCGGATAAAGGCTAACATAGCTGACTTACAAGTGCTGGCTTCGAGGAAATGCAGCGTTTTTCGAATATTGTTGGTCCGGCACAAAATTTACACACACGCTTCTGTTCACACTTGTTTTTGCAGTGAAAGTCTCTTAACGAACCGATAGTCAGCTCGAGGGTTGGAGGGTGAGCGGGTGGTTAGGACAAAGACGCTAACGTTTAACATATGTTGACCAGGAAAAAGGAATGGTCCAAATTACGAGGACGTAACAGTAGTACACATACTTTACCGAAATAAATCTGAACCACCCTGTAGATTTAGATTGTTGGTTCTGCAAACAGTTACAGATATTATTATTCATTGTTTCTTAAAAGTAATCAATAATGTGATAGTGTCTTAAAACTTTTCTACTATGGATATTTACCATTTACTATCGATAGTTTAGCACGTCTGGCTTAATTGGTGGTGCTTTTACTTCCATTTTGAAAAACGTGTCACGAAGTGCATTTAATTAATTAGTCTTTCTTCATTTGTTTCGGTGAGAGAATTACGTAATTAGTTTGTACTCGACAAGGAACTGATTGTGTGGTCGTAAGTTGGTCAGAAGATCCGCATCAAAAATTAAAATAAGTAATAAAGGTCATTAAATTTAATATGACTTTCGTCTGAATATCTCACAGCATTGCTGAGTTTATAACAGGTGTAATTTGGTAAAATATTCTGACACCTTGTTCTACATCGACCCTGCAGCAATGTATGCCAGTTTTTATTAAACTGCAGACCTGCATAGGAACGCGCGTCATAACATTTTTGTAATTGCTAATAAGAACGGTGAAAGATTTATGTTGCCGATACATTCGCCTTTACATTATGTTACAGATTAAGAAAATTATCACCTTTCAGGGCTTTTTTGCATGAATATTTACTGTTTTGGTTACATAGTATTACGAAAATAAAATTGTTACAAAGTTATTTTTGGGTATTACCAAATGATTTACTGAGCGGGAGATTATATTAAGTGTTTACGTACTTTAACAGCACTATTAAGTTTTAATTTGAGTTTAGCACTTCTGCTACGTTGAAGTATAAATAAAATACACATCTGATCAAGGCAAGATTAAACATTGATCACGGTCTCATCCTATTGTGCTACTGTCAATATTTTTATCTTAAGCCTGTCACGATGTATGTAGATTTGATTGATTCGTTCTGCCTCTAAGGTTGGATACTGTGGCCTGATTGTATTTTCCTCAAGCTCGCTTATTTGAGGTAAACTTATATGAATCCAGATAAGACGGGGTCTTCTATATGCAGCGGATTCGATCCTATTTCGGCTTTTTTTACGTTAATAACCAGAGGGTATGATTTGGACATCTTCGAGCTTAGTAATTGTGATTTATATTTTTCACGAAAACAAAGCTCTAACCTTTGTTTAATCATATTGAAGGATTTATGTTAGTGGTCCCTGGAGCCACTTTAGTCCTTACCATAATAAATTGGGGTCCGATTCACGGCACCTGCGCTGCCCACATCCTACTTAGGATCAATTAAAAATTTTTGAATACGTTTCTGGGTGGTTTTCGGCCATGTTTGGTTACTCTATATAAGTATTAACTTCAGGTGGACAATCACGTCTAGTATTATTTTCAAAATGTTTTGTAGGTTATGTATGTGCGTAATACAAAGAAAAAGTCCGGCAGATTTATGTAGCATGACTTAAATATTTTATTTACGTCAATATTTGCTTTGTATGTGTAGCTACTTGCGTGCTGGTACATAGACTGTTCCACACAAAAGGTTGTAACCTCTGAATATTTAATAGTGTTATTATTACGATTAAAGAATGTATGCATGACTGGAAAATTCGAAATTAAGTTTTGCAGAGGCAGTTTAAATTAATTTTTCGGCGTTGCAAGCATCAACGATTGCTCATAGTGGTAGTTTGGTGCGGAAAATTGCTCACTAGCCAGTTTAATAATTGGTTCGTAAACATCGCTGATTAATTAATGTATGAAATAGTGCGTAGGCTGTAGAAAAATTCATATAAGGCACGTCAGTACTTGGTGCTTTGAAATATACATTCATATATTTAAAATAAAAAGAGATCCGCAAAAACACGGCGAACATTCACTTAACAGCCGTATTGGGTAACACGAGAATAAATTAATTACCTGGTATACTATTCAAGCTAATGCATATAACCTTTATTACCTGTAGGGCAAATTCAATATATATGGTCGAGGAACAACCCCATATTATCCTACGCAGGTATCGGCACATTTCTACACATTTTAATTAAAAATTATGCTAAAAAGCAGAGCTTTCAACAAGACCCCCAAAATTCGAAACTGTTAATTAATTTACGGTACATTTAACAGAAATATTTTATGGCCGCAGTAAAACGCAAGTGCTTCATATAAATAGGTTTTTATTTTATCGATTTTGTGTATTTGTGCAGGAACAATTACGATTTTAAAAGGCATATTCTCACAAAGCGCCGGGATATGATTTAATAGCAGAAGTCTTACAGAACCTACCTCGCAAAGCTCTAGTCTTACTCACCACCATTTACAACAGCATCTTAAGGTTATGCTACTTTCCTGCTCAGTGGAAGCACGCCTAGATTATTCTTATTGCAAAACCTGGCAAACCACCTACACAACCCCTCTCCTATATACCCTTAACGTCCAAGATATTTGAAAGGCTACTACTTAAAAGGATACAAGAAGCTGTAGATCTCGATAACATAACCCCATACTATCAATTTGGTTTCTGTCAATCTTATTCAATAATCCATCAGGGTGATCGAATTGTTACTCATATAATGGAGAGTCTAAAGAGAGAACGAATATGTACAGCTGCATTCCTGGACATAGAACAGGCTTTTGACAAAATGTCTCATTTGGGCCTATTATACAAGATCAAAATACACTTCCCAAGCCAATTATATTTCGTCCTAAAATCATATCTAGCCGACAGGCCTTTCAAGTCAAGATTAATAACACAGTATCTGACTACTACGAAATCACCTCCAGAGTACCACAGCGTAGCGTACTAGGACCGCTGCTCTATCTACTCTACACTTCCGACATGCCAACTACAACCAACACCGAAATTGCCACATTCGCTGATGACACGGCTGTCCTCTCAATCAACGAAAAAACAGAAATAGCAGCAGCACATTTACAAACTCACCTCGACGCACTCCAGGATTGGTTCAACAAGTGGCGAATCACAGCAAACAGTGACAAGTCAGCACAAGTCACATTTACCAACAGACGTGTTGTACGTCCACAATTTACAATTAATGACGCCATAATACCCCAGAAGACCGAATTAAAATACCTTGGGCTGCACCAAAAGTTAAACTGGAGCATTCACATTAAAATTAAAAGATAACAGATAGACCTCAAAACTAAACGAATGAACTAGTTAATAGGGAGACGATACTCACTCTCCCTAGCGAATAAATTATAGTATACAAAATTATTTTAAAACCTATATGCTATGGGTTGCGCCAAGGCCTCTCATACAAACATTTTGCAGAGATGTCAATCGAAGGTCCTTCGAACAATATCAAATGCTCCATGGTATATCACGAATGAAACCCTCCACAATGATCTGCGGATTCCATATGTAGTCAGCGAGATTCAGAGGATTGCAAGCGCGTACACCAGCAACTTAGCAGGGCATGGAAATCAACTTATAGGACATCTTTCCAACCAACCTACCGTCGCCAGAAGATTAAAAAGACAATGGCCGCAAGACTTACCTTTATAATCCATCCAAGACTAGTGTGAAGTTCACGGGGAGAAAGGCTCTGGCCGAACCCCCTCATGTCATGTAAAACTACATAACATTTACTTATTACTTGTATAGTAGATTGTAAATAACAAGATTTAATAAAAAAAGGCATGTTACCAATTAACATGACCTACACAGTTTTACATGTTCCTACGTTTATTTTCCTTGAACTGTTAAGTAGAAGTTGATTTTCGGTTTTGAGCGAAACGCCATTGTTTTGTTTCTAATAACAGAAAATTGTGTTGCAGTAGGCATTTACTGAGTTGGAAAATTTTTTGAACCGAATTTTTGCTTCAATATCGTTTTATTCAGACAAAAATATCACATTCTGGATTCTGAATGAAAAGAGGAGGGTAAGAAAAATCAGGCGCGCTTAGCTACATTGTACCTCCAAAACTGTCTCCTCCATATCACAGGGAGACAGGGATTACGGGTTTTGATCCCTAGAAAAGTTGTTCGGAGGCCAGTTTCTCAATCAAAACACATTACAAGCTTTCGAATTTTGGTGCTAATATTATAGTGCTGAAACAAGAAGAAATTGAATATTATCATCTTCTTCTTCAAAGTTTGGGTCTGTTCTGTCTTTGTGCAAACTGATCTGCCCATTTTCTTCTTGGTTTACTAATGTTTCTTCTTTCGACGAGTTTGTAATTCAGTAGTGATTTGGGCATGCGGTGTTCTTCCAGTCCAAGTACATGATCCAACCAATTCTGCCTGTATTCGTCAATTATTTTTAAAATGCTTGTTACTACAAGCTCTTCTAGTACATCTTCGTTTATTTGTAAATCCCCCAGGTGTATCCGGTTGGTCTTAAACATTTCATTCCTGCTGCTTTGATCCTCTTTCTTTAACTTTGCGTCAGCCTCCAACGATTACTTCCATAAAGTGAAATTCATTTCGCCATTACCCTCTAGAGTTTTAGAAGTGTAGTTTTGCTAGAGTGTTTAAATGTTCTTCTTGTGCTTCTGCATGTGCACTACAATCTGCCGAGCTTTATCTCTAAACCTGTGTTTGCGAAGTATGATACATTGCATCGCATGTAAGTATTTTTTTTCTGCTGTATCGGTTAATCGTTAAGAACTATTTTTGTTCTGGGTCCCTGAATGCTAGTATATTGGTTTATCGATATGTGTAGATTGCATTCGTTCGTTATTTGGTGTAATTTACATATTGTTTTTTGTGGGCCATCTTCCAATTCAGCAATTACGAGTTGGTCATCGGTAAACAGTAGTGTTAATGTTTGTGTTGTTTATTTTACTGTGGGCAGATATCATACGTTGCTATTTGTCCACGATTTTGTCTATACAGATATATTAAATAAGGTGAGGGACAGGGTCCATCCTCGTCTAACTCCACAATTAATTTCCGTTGTTTCCTCAGGTATTTTTTATTTATTCGGAATCTTTTGTTGACATAAAGAGTTTCGTCGAACGTTCTTTCTAAAATTTATGTTGGGCTTCTACAAGGTAGTGTTTGCTAATAGCATTGATTGTCAAAATCTTTGTAAATATGTTATAAACTTATTCCCCGGTAGTTATCATAATCATAATCGAATATAATTTCAAATATTGAAGGTAAGATCAAAACGTTTTCAGAAGTTTCGTAGTTAGTCTGGAAAAGTTGAAATTAGTAATCAAGTATTTTATTCCTACTGAGAGAAATGGAACGTTGGCGAAGAATTAAGGTGGAAAATCTGTATCTATTTTGTACTGGAATCGTAATCAGAAATCTTACGTGATTCGTCTGGATATTTAGGACAATGGTATTATAATAAAAGCGTTATTTGCAACACAAGAACTTGAGTAACTTGGGCCCGTAAACTAATCGTAAGACTGAATTGAATATCACAGTGAGAAATGTTTTCCCTTTCTGGGTAGCTCCTTTAATACTTCAGCTGTTATTAAATCATATTCCGGTGCTTTTTTATTGTGTAAGTAGGTGATTTCCTTTCTTATCTCGCCAGGACTGAATGCTACGATTGGTAGCGACAGTTGCAAGGGAGTTTGTAGAAAGTCTTCAATACCATCATCTTGTTGATCGGAGTGTGTTTTTTCTGGTCAGTTTTCGCCCATGCTCCTACTTCATTAGGTAGCAGTGGAATGGTTGCTTGATGTCTTTTGTAGTTTTCCATATGGAATAATCATGTTTATTAAGATTTTCTGCATATAATCTGAAAGACTCGTTCTTTGATTCTTTGATGTTAGCCTTTAGTTTATTTATTAATCTGTTATAAGTTGCTCGATCATCTGGGTTACGAGTTCTTTGCCATTTTCTCCGTGCTCTTCGATTTTCCGCGACCTTTTTTTAACCTCTAGGGGAACGTTACATGCAATCGGAGACTGGTTTTCTTTAGGAAATGGAGTTGCATGCCACGCTGCTTTTTGAATTATGGATGTGAAGTAGTTTGTTGCCATTTTAAGTTCGTCAAGAGTTTTTATTCTAGGTTAAGCGTTAGATTGTTATTCATATAGTCCCGAAGTAAGTCCCATTTTGTGTTCCTGTTAGTTAGTCTAGGCTTTGGCGGTTTAGTAATTATTGTTGTGCTAATAGTAGCGATTATAGGCGTATGGTCAGAGGAGAGATCATAATTCGAGGTGACCTTTATATAGTTTGGAGAAACTCCTTTACATATATAGAACTCTAAAAGATCGGGGATCTTGTTAGGATCCGATGGCCAATAAGTGGGTACTGCGGTTGACAGATGAGTATAATGTTTTTCAGTTATTAAGTTGTGTAGTTCTCTGCCTTATGTGGTTGTCAATCTTGACCCCCAGTTTGTATACTTACAATTAATCGCCCCCACTGAAGAATGTATCCCCGGGTGTTTCAAAGAAGGGTGTTAGCAGGTCTGTTATAATTTGGTACCTTGGAGGGCAATAGACCGCTGATATGTTCGTAGGGTTAGGAAATTTTTTGACTTGAATCGTAGTGAATTGCAAGAAATCAAATCTATATTGTGGCAGTACTATGGTTGTTTTTTATGATAATCGCTGTTCCCCCATGCGCTGTGCCGTCTGGATGCTCAGTGTGCTAAATAGCGTAGTAAGGAATTTTTAAGAAGGTTCTTTCAGTAAAATGAGTTTCTGCAACTAATAAAATGCAGATACAGTTTAAATTAAGAAATGTCACTATTTCATCTTTTTTTGCCTGAAGTCCATTTGCATTCCACAGAGCAATTCGTAGTGACTTAGCCATTAAATGAACTTGGATATAACTGTTGACAGCATGTTCATTATCATGCTGTTTTGTTGGATGAGTTGAGTAAACACAGTTTTAAATTCATTAAGAAAATGTGTTACCTAGTGATATGTCACCTGTAGACTGTGGATTTTCAGTAGAATGTGTTTGGGTAGTATTTCCGTGAAGAACATTGCTATAATATAATACATTATGATTTCCTGGGATGATAGGATGATTTCTCTGTAGCCGAGGTTGATATTTCGAAGTGGTTGTGGCCGAAATTTTGTTTTTCTTCTGATTTGCATGCTGAAGTTCATGTTCACGTACTAATGAAAACCTAGACACTAGTTGTGCAGGTTCAAATTAAAGGACGTTATGCAAGAGGGTGATAGGTGAAATAACGGATACTCCTCTACAACAGAATATTAGATATGCTGAGGATAGACTGTACTAGAGGAAAGTAATACAAACTGTTTTCTAAATTTTTTTATACATGAGAGAAATAGATAAGATTTTTTCATGAAACAGAAAGAATTTCTGGCAAGAAGTATAGTGGGCGATCATTAAGAATTCTGCTCCTAAGCAGCTTTGTAGGAACGGTTACATTACAGCCCGCACATTATTATTCCGTTTTAGAAAAACAGTTAAATGTTGCAAAATGGTTTGAAGAAGGTGGCGACATTTTTAGTATCTGGTATTAAAATTTTATATTCGTGTTTTATATATTTGATGTCTTCTAAAATGTGCGGTTATTTATACGCGTCAATAAGCTACGACATACCTTCACGTACATAAAATTGAACGTCCTTTTTGTACGAACTTCTGGAGGTCTCAATATGATGTAGTAACTCAGTATATTACCTTGGTAAGTAAAAATCTAGTTTTTTAGCGTGAACTCTTAAAAATCTATCTCCAAAGACAAAAGCGTTTATATCAGAGAAAGAAGAAGGAATTGAAAATTCTTTAGCAGTCAATAGAACAAACGCATAAATCTCTAGTCGCTAGAAGCGGTTTTATAGACGCTTTGGCACTTCGGCGCTTGCGGTTCTCCACTATAAATGATTGTTTTCCATAAAAACAGAGAAATCCGCAATTTATTAATAACCATTCTAATATAATAACGGTAATAAATTACATCCCATAAAGCAGTAAATAACAAAGTTTGAAGTTTAAACGTGCGAGATGTTGAATAATAAGAATAATAATAACCCGATTACAAGTACGAACAGGTGAATTACAAGACATAAACGATCGATCGACATTGAACTAAAGCAAGGGAACGTACGATCATAGCAGACAAACATGCGGTGATCAATCGCGGTATTTAAAAAAGCACTTCACGACTTCAATGACGCCGCATAATTCTCTTTTATGTATGAACGCATATCCATCACACGCCCCGATACCGACAACTGCCCAGCGCATTATATCAAATAAGCCTAAAAAGGTAGTCCAAATTAAATTGGGAATTGAAGTATTTGGGTGGGAATTCATTTCAGTTAATTTTCGAATGTGACTCTCCTTGTTAACTCAGATTTTAATGCTGTATGCTGGCTTAAAATTTGCATATGCAGTTGCCCGAACTTAAATCCAACTGCCTTCTCATGAAATATAGTTCATTCAAGAAATCATGTTTCCCTTTTAATTCCAAGCACTTATATTTATATCCACTCAAGTTTAAAAGATTGTGGTATCAAATGCAGCCCGCAAGTGTTAAGGGCCCCATTATTTTATCATAATTACGCTTATCAAATAATAATGCTTTCCTGAGTGTGATTACATATAAATATTTTACCGACTTCACACAGTTCTATTTCAGGGAACCCTGGAAGAAAGCTCTTCCACAGACGAACGGCATTAGGCATGCTTGAAAAACCGTACACGATCGGGTTCGATTTATAAAATCGTTTGGAAGAATCCGTTTTACGTTTAATCTTTCATTTAAAAACGCCACATAAATGATGTATGCCAGATCGTGGTACTCTGTGTGATGTAATGAATCAGTCATCTTGAACATTGCTTTCACAAACCGGAAATGGAGCATACGTTCGTCGAAACGTACTATTTTGACACAGCAGTTAATGACAATAATTGCATTCGCATGTCTGCCTGTGTTTAATTTACAATTCGTTGGCAAACTCTATCCCCCTGAATTCGAATTGGAAAACGTACGCGTCTAGTCAATTTGCAGGACTTTCCGAAAATAAACCGCAGTAGACAAATAGTATCATTTTTATCATTATCATTTTTAGGAAAAATATCTACGGTGGTACAATCCTTTAACACAAACAGATGTTATCATAATTATTTACACAATCTTGGCAAGACCATTTGATACTGTATATACCATACCTTCTTAAACACATTTTAAATTTGGATTTATCAATAACTCAATCGAATTCCATTATTTGTCTAATAACTTCGTTGTATTTTTCGGGATACAGTAAAGAATCGTTCAGTGATATGTATTCGACGAACTATTTCTAGCCTTCCACAACAGGTGTCGTTGATTCACACGTATGATGTATTGGAAATGTTAGATAATACACGATTCCATGTCGAATTACCTCTTAACCATACATAGATCATGGTAAAATACGCACTATAAAACAAAAAGTTTGTAATTTCTATGCACTATGAAATTGCCTAAACATGCATTTTAGTATACAAATAAAATTTAATGTGACAAAAGTGACATATTGTAGCGAATTTTTTAAGTCAAAAATTATCAAAATATTTTCTAGATTAAATAAGTGGACGCGACTGCCTCCCTGGACTTTCCCATACTGGAAACTGTTCATATCATCTTTATTCAACAGTAGAGTTATTTTCCTCAAAACGGTTGTTCAAGTGCTATCCTAAAACCTTGCCTCGTAACGAACAGACTTACAAGGTTTGTAAGAAGTCCCGCCAAATATCTGCGGTGCCCCTTAATTTCCTTTTAATATGCAACCAGGCATACTTCATTCTCTACTATATACGTCGCGCGGTCTAACTAGTACCGATCGCTGTTAATACCGAGGTAAAATTCCCTGGAAATTATATTTTGTAGGGCATAAAAAATCGATTTTTTTATTTTCGCGGAAAAAGATTCTTTGACGCAAACAAATAACAACCGTTAGAATAAAAAAAATATTTTTCTAAAAAAGAGGGGGGAGGGGGCCGGTGCGCTTACATATATCCACGATTGTAATATTTCTTTACATATTCATATGATCCATTACGTACTGAGCGATTCAGTGAAAACCCCAGCTTCCTATCTTTTTTCGTTTATTAATTAAAGGAGTTTGAAATTTCAAACTTCCAAGCTTCGTAGAGGGCGCCACAGGAAAATTACGGAGTTCTTCAAAAAACATATCGATAGCCCCTTGCGAGGTCTATCGACATATGAAATTTAAAAACATTCCTTGTAGCAGTTTTTGAGAAATAATTTTTTGAAAATTTCCAAAATTTTGAAAATTCGTAATTTAGGCCCCTTATAATTTTTCAAAAAACTTTTTATATCACCTCATTTTACCCTTCATATACTATTCAGAAAATAAAAAATCATTTGAATCGATTCATCCGTTTTCGAGTAATTGGGCGTTAAACTCAAAATTTTCAAAAAATAATAGCGCCCTTCAGTTTAAAGCTAGCGAGTTCGGCAAAAAACTAACAGATTTGCCTTATGACCCTCTATCGTTATCCGCGATAAAAGTTTCAAAATTGTAATCACGAAAAAAGTGATACCAAAAAAACATGCGTAACTTCCGCTTCCGGTTTCGGATTTTTTTGAAAAGCTTATTTTTTTCGATGAATTTTCGATACACCCCCGCATTCCAAAGTGCATCAAAATCGGAGCAATACTTTCGGCTGTAGGAGCGTCACATACGTACATACGTACGTACATACCCACCCACAGACAGACATTTTTTAAAAACCACTTTTTTGGGTTCCTAGAGACCCAAAACGGATATATCCGTTAAAATCTCGATTTCGAAAATTTTCATGATTTCAATACTTACCCTATACCTATAAGGTATGGGAAAGTAAAAAGAATAGGCACCAATTAGCAGAGAAATCACACACATTACTTACATTAGTAATATTATTCTTATTATTATTAGCCCGCAACATCCCATTGTTAAGCAATAATTACTCATAACTCGTTTCATTTATCGGCGATTAAAAAAAATAGGAAATACAATTATTAATTAAAAACAGAGACAAATTTTCAAAATAAGAATAAAACTCTCCTTAGGCTAAACATTTACACCAGCAGTTTTTGAAACCGTATACAAAGTGGCTGACTTTTTATTAACTACTATACACCTATCATAATATTAGAAGAAAAAACGGAAAAGAGGTTTTAGCCTTATACAGGCTTATACAGAAATTAAGAACCGATTGGCAGTAAAATGTAAAGGCAAAGTTGAAAAGCAATTCTTATGCTTAAATTTTAAACTGTTTCTATAGATAGTTAATTTTAACACTTATCATACCGTGGTACAAGTTTCTGTATACCTTGCCGTCTGTAAAGAAAACCAATTTTGCATCATCGTTTTGAGGTCGTTGCAGATTCTCAAACATTCTTAAGATGGATGAAGAGATGATAGTTATTCAGAGCTAAGTCGGGAATGGTTCAATATTTTTCAATTCAATTGCTCAATGAGTTGCACAGTACGGGCCGCTGCGTGAAGTCGGGTGTTATCGTGCCGAAGCACTCGCCTTTTTTTCTTAATCGCTCTTTGCACCTTTGTTAAGGTTTCACCATAAACGTCTGCATTAATTATCCTACCATGTTCCATGCAATCAACTAATAATACGCCTCTCCTGTCCCAAAAATTTTATTATAGTTAAGTTACTCTCTTTGAATGTCCAAAAATTATAATCAAATCGTGGACAGACAGCAGTTTTTTTTTAAGTGTTCTGATGTCGTATAAATTGAAAATATACGTTTTTCGACTACGTACAAGCCTACCTAGATCTTAATTAGTATTTCTCTGAAATATCATTGTGGTGTTGATTGCGGGAAGGAATGTAATTTACCACATGTAGTTCTTGTCTGTGATAGGAATGTTCGGTTTCTAGAATGGGTGTATAGAAAACAATGGCGCCATACTAAAATTGTCCTTTAGCCCAATAAGGGTGTAATATAAACCGTGAAGATACTGATAATAAAAGATGGAAACCGTTTATTACGTTAGGTGTGCCGGTATGTGCTTGACAGTAAAGAATAAAAAAGGGTATTAGATTCATTCTAGGTAGTAATTGCTTGTATATCACACGCTGTATAAGATATGGTCATAAAACTACACCAGAAGTTCGGCCACGTTAAATATAACTCGGACGAGACGTAAATGTCTTCAATTTTATATTCAAACGATGTATTGTCACAAAACGTGCACCGAACAGTATTTTAATATAATTTTATGTATATTAAATAGTTTCACCCTCCAACCTACATAATAGCAGGTTGTAACGCGGGACCATGTAAATTATATTAAATTTCCCTTTGAGCCCACTTATAAATTCGGCCACACACGTTCAAGGTTCAAGACTGAACACTTTACAATGGATACGATATTTCTTTGACAAGGATGAATAATGCCCATTCTCTTAGTAATTTTCTTAAAAGCTTACCTCTTCACAAAGCATTGTAAACATAAGTGTTGTCAATTCGAGTAGAAATGAGCGAAGTCGCAAAATATCCACGGACGTGACAGACAACTGTAATCTACTAAAGTAATTTGACGTAAAGTTGAACCCACTCAAGATTATAATCATCTAAGTGTGCGTGCATAAATTTGGGGCTAAACGGGTGTGCCGGACATTTCAACGACTCCATCATAAAGAGGTTAAAATTCGTCGTTCCACCCCAATTTGGTACTTCCAACATACTTAAGTGTGTCGGCATTGTCCTGTCTTAGTCTGATTATTAAAATAAGTCAAATTTACAAAGACCACCCGGTTTTCGAACTAAAACGTTGACCCTGTCTGTCTTGTAACGTGCTTTACTGTTTATTGTGTATTGTTTGGGTGCCCAAAATGGGCCACCATTATTCTAGGGACGATTACTATTACCCAAGCGTAACTCATAACTTCCATTTTTACTTTCCCATGATCCCAGCATTGTGGTCGGGATAACTTTCGAACGGAATACTTGTTTTGTATCTTCAGGTACCAAAATTACTGTGTGTAACGTTCCATCCAAACCCGGAAATCAAACTAATACGAGGGTTGCCTTTTATATTTCGGGATTAGAGAACAAAAAGCAAATATATATCATCGCAAATGGCGTTATTGTTTTTCAAAATATTCTCCATGAAGATCAATACACTTTTGTATGCGTGTGAACCAATTTTCGAAGCACTTTTTCGACTCCGATTGAGTTATCTCCAACACCCTATTTGAACCCATCCCATATCAGGACTATACGGCGGATGACGCATCAAATCGACGTTTTGAGTGCTCAAAAAGTCACTTGCTCGGGCCGATATGTGAGAGCTCGCATTGTCGTGGTGGAGAATGATCCGTCTTCGGCGTTTGGTTTTCCTTATTTCTCCGAAGACTTGTGGCAAACAAATGGTTGCGTACCATTCAGAATTGATCGTTCTGCGTTGCACCAATGGTACGGTTGAGACATGTCGAGTTCTTTGAAAAACAGGCGATCCTTTGCTTCAAAGTGCTGCGAGCACGAACTACTTTTTTGGGTTTCGCTCGCCTTGGAAGACCCATACAGTCGACTACTGTTTACTTTCGGACCAACTGACATCAGCTTGTTTTTGAGCGATTGTCAAATTATGTGGGAACCAACGCGAACAAATCTTTTTTACGGCCAAATCTTCATGCAATGTTGAATGTATGCTGGTCCCACTAATGTCCAAGGATACCTCAATCTCACGATAAGTCACATGACTGCATCTGCATAACAATCATGTTTGGGAAGACGAAAATCCTCACGCTGATGTCGAGTGAAGACATCAGCATCGATTTTCCTCAATTTTTGGCTGCGTATTTTGAAAGACCGTTTCTTACGGCTAGTATTTTTACTAAATCGTTTGACTATTGAACTATATCTTAACTTCGTAAATAACATTTTAACCTGACTACTGGAAGACGTTCCACTGAATGATGGGGTTCGTCTGTGGTTTATGAACCATGACGCTCCTTCACATTCGTCTATCAACTGGATAGGACGAGGGGTCTAATTGCAGGGCCATTCAGATTCCACTATTTTTTCTTACTAGACTTTTGCATTTTCAAAAATAGTATATTTATTTACATGTTAGTGTCTTTACTATTAGTTTATTGGCAATAATTCCTTGATCAAAATACAAAAGTGCCTCTATCTCTGAAACAGTTGATTCAGACTTTTTCGTTTGGTTTTATGAGTACTATATGTACTATATCTGACCTCTCTTTAAACATCTTGCAATGTATGATATAAATAATACTGGTAAATATTTGTGATGAAAATTAGAATATATCTATGGTGTAAAGTTAACAAACAAACACAACAATAATATAATAATTTTTAAATAGATCTCAAAAAATTTGGGCACTATACAGACCTGAAATGTACCATTTTTTTGGCATTTAACTCCCTATAGCTGCAGAACGTTTGAAAATAGTCTCATATAATTGTATATCAATTTGATCCGCACAGACATGGTCTTTCAAAAATATATATAAATATAGTAAGGTATTCTATTTAAAAAAACATATGTTTAGTTGAACATTTTGTATGTGAGCACTCTGTATAAACGAAAATAATTTTAAAACATGCATGAAAGGTGTACCCATTATCTGGCGAAGAATTGTAATATATTATTTGAGTGAGGAGCTATATATATAAATATATATATATATATATATATAGAGAGAGAGAGAGAGAAAGAGAGAGAGAAAGAGAGAGAGAGCGGGGGGAATTCAGAGATTTATTACCACATTTCATGGACTGATTGGGGAGGTTCTTGAGAAAAAAATATGCCTATAACTTGTGGTCAATTCGTAACCATTTAGGAGTTACAGTTAGGAGTGATTATTGCTCAGAATTATGTCGTCTACCTGCTTGTGATAGATAGACCTCTAAATCATCCTGTATATAAAATTCTATAATTCTATTCCTTTATATTATTATATAAGGCGAATAAACTGAATGTCGGATATGATCACCGTGAATCTACTTATAAATTGTCAGATGTGGAATTGTTCCGTATTCTTAGTCTAAATGCAACTTTTAATGACTACTTCTAAGCCGAAACTGTATTAGTCCGAAATAGTGAATTCCAGTTTCAAGTGTGGGAGTAACGAAGGTTTGTTCTGATGTTTTATTAACCTTTATAATACAAAACTGTTTTTCACACGTGCGATACCAAGCACCCCATTTTTTTTATATACTCCAAGAGAATTAAATATTATGTTGAAAATTTTACTCAAACGGGTTTTAATTGAATAACAAAATCTATAACGAGTCATATTTAACCTTTAATTAAACTGATACTGAACACATTTATAAAATGGGTATTTGTTTTCTATTTTTACATGTTAGGCAATATATTTGTTTTGGAAATGTTTTAGGCATACATTCTACACCACAATATCTTGAATTCCTGTTTCTGACCCTTGTACAAAAATAACGTCGACACTGGCTTGGTCTTGTTTATTCTTGCGGGGTTTCTTCTTTTTCAAAACTTTCTGCAACAGTCTTTTATATTTGCCTACAAACCATTAGTATTTTTGTAATGAAACATTATGTTTTTCGTGGTTAAATCTTTGCCTAATTGAAGGAGATACCTTCTTCTTGCATCTATACTATTATGCGGGATATTGCAGCACTTGGACCTGGAACAACGGTAAATATATTTGACTGTGAAGACCTTGAAAAATTCTACTTACTGGTAACATATATACCAACGGGTACCATCTTTGGCAGTGTAAAAAAAGTCATCAGAGGAGTTCGCTTGGTCAACTTGCTGGGCTCTATATCCTCATCATTATCATTTGCATACATTTTATTATCAACTTTTTCTTGAATTGATATATGGTCCTCATCTTCTACTTATATAACTTGCCTTATATTATTCACTCATCGTATCTAATTCTGGATCATCTTATTCAAGTAACATAAACATTTCTGCTTCTGTGATATTGTTCTCATTTCAAAACCGTAGAACACCAATAACGAAATATAATGCTAACCGTATGTTGTGTAGGACATTATTGGCTTCTAATGCAAAAACTATGTGCGGTATTCACAGATACTCACAGGCGAATTACCGAAATTTACCGGGACATCTTAAAAAATGTCCCGAAATTTATCAAGCGTTTGGTACCAAGCGGGGTTCAGACGCACCCCAGAGTGCAATATCGCAAATACTTCAGTCAAACAATATTTAGCGAGTGTTCAGAAAACTAAAAACTACAATTATTTAAGATCCCACAAATCACAAACAGTTTTGTCAAAAATATGACCAGAAAACTGACATTGGGGTGTATCTGTACCCCGCTTGGTATTATAAGGGTTAACGGCAACACTATTATTTTATAATGATATTTAAAATAAACACCATTTGCAATTGTGCGACATACTTTCTTGATATTATTTTAAATAGAGACCTACTTTTGAAATGTGAGCAGGGTTTATTATGTTAACAACTTGATCGGGAATATAAATCTATATGTTGGTAGCAGTCAGACCTTGATTACCAAACAATAACCGTATTTTCTTACCTACAACTGGAAAATGAAACTTGATCTACAGCTAACTGATTATAACAAGAATCATGTGCGTTTTCGGAAAAACAAAACCATCAATAAAGCATTATAACTGTACATCTTTTTCTCATTTAATTTAAGTTATACCTCTTACAATCTCGGAAATTCCAACTGTGAGCTTCAAGTGTGGAATATACTGTCTACTTCTGTAAATATGAAGATAGTTGAAGGTTCACAAACGAACCGTTTTGGCCATTTTAAAAATTATGCTTGAAAGAAACGTTTCCAAAGTTATAGCACGGGTATAAACCGAAATGGTAGTATGATAACTTAATCTCACAGAGCGTACCATTAAAAATCTTATGTTTAACCGCAACATAAAACAAATGTAGGTTTTAGTGGCCCCCTGCCTTAAAATTGTGACTTAAACTGGTCATAACGTGGCTGTGAAACTTGTGTTCACGGAGTTCATCAAATGTTCGATTATACGCTTCATTATGTTCAAAATATGCAGCACCTTAAGTGTTTACATTCATATTTATTAACTTATACATATGTTTGATTTGGTTATTATCCCCAAGAGTCATTGATTGTTGGAAAATAACAATGCAACATGAAGTTCTATAATTGTAAAGCATTCCAGACTACAATTATCCAATAGCAAACCGATGTTTGATTTTGTAAAATTATTCACTATATTGAACAGCAGAGGGATTTTCATGAGGTAAAATCATCCCCATAAAGTGTATCGTCATACAGGAGTTGTAATTAAAATATTCGAGGCCATCCCTTTCGATGTCCATTTAAAACCGAACTTCATTCAATATCCCTTCTACATTTCTCATAGCAGAATTCATTACTAAACTGTGCCCGCAGTGAAACTGTACCCCCAACAATTAAAATATTGGCAGGACCCATAAACTTCATCCTTGAGCTGCTCGGAATCGCTTCGTCTTATAATTGGAAAGTGGAAACGAACGGGGAAAAGCTTATTAAAATATCTAGGGAAAAATAATACGAGCCTAAATTTTCATTGTTCTTCGCAGCAAATTGCATTTGCTGTAATTTCGGAAACATATTGGAACGAAACTCAATCATAACAAGCTGTACGTATCACGCACGTTCCAATCTTTCTCTTTTAGAAACGGGACAATGACTTCGAATTCCTAACTTGAGGGTGATCTGCTTAAGCTGCGCAAGCCAAAAGCAAATAAGCTGCTTTACCAAATCCCACAATACGTTCAATTCGACTGATCTGGATGGCAACATTCGATAAGAGATCTATTTTGAAAAACCACCTGCTGTATAAATAATTCTTTTCAATGTAACCATTACTCTCGCAATGTTTTGAACATACGAGGGCGCTTCAAATAAAATTGATTGGAGGTTGTAACTTTCTTTATAAGTAAATGAAACTAAAAGTCTGTAGTTATACAGGGTGTTAAAAGGATATATTAAAATCAGCTCTGTCAAATGTAGAGGCAGTGGCAGACTAACAAAGGTTAACACTCGGGGCGAAATGTTATGCACCTCCCTCCTCATTTTTGGCGAATAATTAAGTAAACAAATCAAACTACAGAATATTTAATTTATACGTGCTTTCGCGCTTTCATTGAACTAAAACTACAAACTTTTTAATCAGGAGTTTGGGGGCATTTCTAGTGAAACTCAAAGTTTTCAAGTCATTTGCGAAATATACGTAAAATTTCGAAATTTTCTTTTGTAATTTATGGGAATTTCTGGTGAAACCCAAATTTATCAAGTTTTTTTAAATATCCTTGAAATTTCTTATAATATTTGAAATACTGTATAATTTCTTGTAACACCCAAAATTATCAAATTATTTCAAATATCTATGATACTATTTTTTAAATTAAAAATTTTAATCAATTTCTGGTGAGAGCGACGGTTATCAAATTTAAGATTTTTTTTAATTAGAAGATTACCGGAATTTCTGGTAGATCCCAAAGTTATCAATTCTTTTTATACATACATGAAATTCCTTTTTATTATTAGAAATTCAGGGCAATTTCTATTGAAATCGAAGATTATCAAGTACAGAAATTTTCCTCTGAACTTAAATGTTTGCGATACTTTCTGGCGAAATTCAAAGTTATCAATTATTTTCAAATATTCATTAAATTCATTTTAAAATTAGAAATTTTAGGCAATATCTGATGAAACTGAAGGTCATCAACTACAGAAATGTTCTTTTAAAATTAACAATTTCGGGTAATTTCTGGCGAAATCTAAAGTTACATAAAATCATTTTAAATTTACAAATTTGAAGCAAATTCTGCTGAAGTTTTAAGGGAATTTCTGGCGAAACCCAAAGGTATCAAGCTTTTTAAATAACCATGAAATTTCTTTGAAAATTAGAAATATTAGGCAATTTCTGGCCCAAACGAAGGTTATTATATACACAAATTTTCTTTTGAAATTAGAATTTTTATTGAAATTTGTGCTGAAGACAGTATACATGAAATTTCTTTGAAATACTAGAAATGTGGGACAATTTCTAGTGAAATCGAAGATTATCAAATACCGAAGCTTTTTAAATTAATTTGTTAGACGTTATACCGACCAAAATTTTCACATTTTTAGATAAAATCGACAGTCTCATCCAAAATAAAAAACCAGAAGATGGCTGGAAAGTTTACGCGGATTTCCAAAATGTGATAATATAGACTGGTCTATTATAAAAATAATATCTTGAAAATGCTATGCCGTAGCGAGTCACCCTGTATATTTAAAAATATTGTTCTATTATGCGTATTTCAGCATTACATCACTTTAAAAAAAGAAAAAGTTCCAAATCATATTAATAATGCCAATATTGGATTATATATACAGAGTGATTCAGAAGGTGTGGTCCAAACTTAAGGGTGGGATGCTACATGAAGTAAATTATGTTAATAATCCCATGTCTTATTTCCAACCGTTATCTAGTTACAGAGGATTTCCTTGTTTATATCATTGTTTTGTTAAATCAAGTTATAATAGGAAATAAGTCAAACAGATGCTAATTTGTTATGACAGAATGTGTTTCAAGCTTAAATTATTGTTGTTTTCTAAGTGTGGTAATGATGGAGCCTTTTTCCGCACGTGAATATGCAGAAATGCATTTTGTATATGGTTATTGCAGCGAGAATGCTCGTGCAGCTGTGGTAGAATATCGGAAAAGGTATCCTCACCGGCGACAGCCTGACCACCGAACATTTGAACGGTTGCATCGACTGGGTAATACCTAATTGCCTATTTATTCATTAATGTCAGCATTATTGTCCACGTTATTTCTTCCAACATGATGAGGTGGTCGAACCATACCTGGTCACACAAATTTCGGTGCAATCGTTCAAATGTTCGGTGGTCTCGCCGGTGAGGATACTTTCTCCAATATTCTACTACAGCTGCACGAGCATTCCCGCTGTAACTAGATAACGGTTGGAAATAAGACATGGGTTTATTAACATTTTTTGCTTTGCGTAGCATCCCACATCACACCCTTAAGTTTAGACCACACCTTTTGAATCACCCTGTATATATATGCAGGGTGCTTAAAAAATACGTTTGGATATTTTACCCACTTATAGGTCTCATTAATACAAACAAAAAGGTCTTAATAAACATGGGTTCGAAAGTCAACCGCTTTCGAGATATGGAGATTTCTTTTAAACCGAAACTAGCTTCATCAGTAAATAATAAGGCTTCACTAACAAAGTTTGCGTTTTTCGCAACTCTTGTCAGTGCCCAGCGGCAAAACACCAGACCTGCCGCATAATCAGGACAATAAGAGCCTGTACCCTTTGAATATGGTATGGGTACAATTGCTCCTCATGTAACATTCTTCTCCTAATTAGGGAAGCATTCATATTTGTTTCGGCAGAAAGTCTTCTAGTACTGGTACCTGGATTTTCTTCAATCCTCTTTAAAATGTTAAGTTCCGCTTCAAGAGTAGAAACTGATCTAGGCCGACCACCACCACCGTTTCTTGATCTAAATGCGCCAACTTCTAATAAACCTTGACGCAAATTTGTAAAAACATTGTCACACGGAAGTACCCGGTTCGGAAATGCTTCAGCATACAAGCGACGTGCCTCATAAGAATTACCATTGGCCTTACCATACATTAAATGCATATCTGCCATTTCCGCCTTGGTATACATATTCCAACGACAACAATAACAATATTAACACTTACAAAAACTCAAATAAATGTTGTTTTATACACTTGCATAGCAGACGTGATAAATACGATTCTGCACTCCTACTCTGCATAAATAATTTGGCTGTATCTTGAAAATGGTTGATTTTCGAACCCATGTTTATTTTTGTTTGTACTGATAGGATCTATAAGTGGGTAAAATAGCCGAACGTATTTTTAAATTTGGTGAAGGTTATCAAATACAGGAATTTTAAAAACAAAAGTTTGGCAAAACCAAAAATTTTAGCAAATGTATGCTCTGTTTCATATGAAATGCACCACCCATTAAAAATAAAGCTACGTGTTTGAAAATTTGCTAAAATAATGTTTTATTATTGCGTAAGAAATGATCACTATTTCCATTTAAGAAATCAAGTGGTTGTAGTGTTCGTCTACTGTCTCTCATCAACTTGTTGCTTAGAAACAAAACCATATCTATGTAGTAAACATTAATTAGTTGTTTCGAGATTTTGTTACATTTTATGACAGAATTAATGTTTTAAAATGCCTACAGTCAGACAATGTAGAAATTTTTACCACATTTCCGATTTTGATAGAGGTCGAATAATCGGCATGAAAGAAGCTGGACTTTCTTTTTGTGAAATTGGTAGAAGGGTAAATCGAGACCACACTACAGTTGCACAAATATGGTCTGCTTGGTCAGAAGAAGACATTCAACGACATCGTCCAGCTGGTAGACCTCCACGTAGCAGCAATGTTCGTGAAGATCGACTTCTTCAAAGAATGGCTACACGAGACCGCTTTCAAACCACGTCTGTTGCTGTAAACTGGATGCGAGCTCTTCACCGCCGCATTTACAGAAGAATTTCTTCTTTCGGACTGCGATCCTAATGTACATTCCAACGGGCTCCCTTTAACTGCACATCACAAGGCTGTTAGGCTTGCTTGGTGTCAAGAGCGACAGCATTGGAATCAGCAATGGAACGATATTGTCTTCAGTGACGAATCAAGATTTTGTTTTTGGGCAAATGACGGCCGTAGGAAGGTACGTCGATATCGAGGAGAGACGAAATCTAGAGTTTGTTGAAAGACGCCATATAGCTTTAACACCTGGAGTTACGGTTTGGGGTGCGATTTGTTTCGGTAGAAGATCACCTCTTGTGTTCGTCCCAGGCACTTTAAATGCTCATCGCTATATTCATAATGTCCTGGAACCGGTGTTAGTACCATTCATGCGGACGTTGCCAAATGGTATTTTCCAACAGGATAACGTACGTCCACACACTGCAAATATTACCAGAATGTATCTCCAACAAGCACAATTGCAAATGTTGTTCTGGCCTGTACGACCACCGGACTTATCGCCGATCTAACATATTTGGGACAGGATGGGCCGGCGACTAAGATTATTGCCAAGAACTCCTAACAACTTAGCCGAACTGAGACACCAACTTGAGGTGATATGGAACGAGATACCCCAGGAGAACATACACCACTTGATGGAAAGCATGCCACGACAAGTAAATGCTTGCATTGCTGTTCATGGCGATGGTACACATTATTAATTTTATTTTCGTTGTTGTTATTGTTTTCTTATAATTGTTAATCTTTTTTTATGAAAACCTGATCATTTCATACGCAATAATGAAGCATTATTTTAGCAAAGTTTCAAACCCGTAGCTTTATTTTTAATGGGTGGTGCATTT
>JABXWE010050869.1:0-25709 GCA_014611495.1 Limonius californicus | reverse complement strand
CCGAAGACCCACAAATAACTATAAATGGAACTACCCTAGAACATGTCAGTGAGTATATATATTTGGGACAAATCGTAACATTAAGGAAAGAAAACAAAGACGATGAGGCCCGAAGACCCACAAATAACTATAAATGGAACTACCCTAGAACATGTCAGTGAGTATATATATTTGGGACAAATCGTAACGAAAGAAAACAAAGACGATGAGCCCCGAAGACCCACAAATAACTATAAATGGAACTACCCTAGAACATGTCAGTGAGTATATATATATTTGGGACAAATCGTAACATTAAGGAAAGAAAACAAAGACGATGTGCCCCGAAGAACCCACAAATAACTATAAATGGAACTACCCTAGAACCTATATTCTAAAAAACAAGAAAATACCCTAACGTTTGCGATCTAAAGTATTTGACCAATGTATTCTTTCTGTATAGACCTATGTCGCGCAGACATGGACTTTGACATAACAATTAAAAACAAAATTGGAAGTCACTCACACATCAATGGAAAGAGCACTGATAGGCATCACACTACAAGATAAAAAGAGAAACGAGTGGATAAGGCATAGAACTATAGTCGCCGATACAGTAAGAAGAGTGACGACTTTGAAAAGGGAATATGCAGGACATACAGCACGAACAAAATACAACAGATGGAACGTTAAAATTATCCAATGGAGACCATGGGCAGGAAAAAGACACCGAGGCAAGCCAATAATGAGATGGTATGATGACATAAAAAAGTGGTCGGATTACCATGGGTAAGAGTGGCACAAAATCCTGATACCTGGAAAGACTTGAGGGAGGCCTATGCTCAATACTGGGCGAACTGAGGGCTGAAGAAAAAGAAGAAAAAGATGAACAATGACACTATTGTCGCCTTTAATAAAGCACACAAAATTTAGAATTAGACTTTGTGACGAATGTTGAGTAACATATTTTAGTTAATATACAGTGTGGTCCTGAAACAGTTTGTCAAAATCAAAGATTGGATTGGACTCGTCGTTAGAATAAAAAAATATCTATAAACATTAGTCGAATAACGCATCCCTTAGGAGTTAGGACACATTTAATTATTAATAACTGATTCAGAAAAATGAAAAACCATGAAAGTAAAAAACGTAATTTTTAATTGCAAAGTCGCTGAGAATGCCCACATTCGTCTAACCATTGACCGCCTAACACATCCAAAATTATTAATAATTAAATAAATCTAGAGGTTGTAATCCGGAGAACGCGGAGGCATGGAGCAACCCACCGATCGGAAAATCTTACGTTTAGGTATTTTCTGCCAGCTATGATGAAATGCGCAGGCGCTCGATCATGCATTAAATACATGGCATTACATATAAGTTTCGGAACGTCATTCAGAAAAGCTGTTAGAGCTTGTTCCAAAAACTTTTTATAATTTACACCGATGAAAGAAGATAGCAAAAAGAATGGATGAATTAATTTACTTTTTGGATGCAAACTTAGACATTTAAGGAAAATCTTTATTGAGATGGGATTATAACAAGCGGAAGGCCTTTTTGAAAGAACCTGCGAGTAGTGGTAGATATCTTATCTGGACACTGCGCCCTAAATCAACACATGCACAGATGGGACTGGTGGACAGCCCAAACTGTCGAAGGTGCAACGGGGATAAAGAGACGGCAAAACACGTCCTGTATCACTGCCCAGCTCTCGCAACAATCAGAGGATCCATGTTGGGAGACACCCCAGTTGCGGATGTCCTCAAGTACATCTAAAGGATTGAAGGCTTGGCTGATGCCCAAATTGGGGAGCTGCTAGGGAGGCAGCACAGTGGGCCCACGTATGTGGCCTCAGTACACGTGAGGCATTCACGCTTCCGAAAATCTACAATGAACAATGAAGCGGATTTTCGTCTTCCCAATAATGATTATTGCAGAAATTTGCAATCGCGAATCTTGTAATATTATACCTTTGTCTGTAAACATGCAAAGTGGTTCACAAACAATTCTGTATAAACCGCTAAGCAAACAAGACATTTCCAGGACAGTCACTTTCTAAAATGTAGTCGGTACGGACAAAGTTGCTGTTTTTTCAAAACTCTTAACATTGACTGATGCGACACACAAACTTCTGCTACACTCTTTCTGACCCTCGTTGTTGGATCTTGCTCTATTCTTTCAAGTACTTCTTCTTCCATATTTACGGTTCGTACATTTATTGTACACTTATTGAACTCCACAGTCAGTGGTACGAATTTTGGAAGAACCAGGCTCTCGGAGATGATGCTGAATGCTGGGAAAAGTGCTTTTAGCAGGAAACGTTGTGGAAAAGTTTCATGATACAGACGTTAAGCTAAACTAGAGTTTCTATTTACAGGGCCATGAGAAAAACGAATTTAAACCAACTCGTCGTTTGAATAACGATTCCTTTTAATTTTTATCTTAGGTGCGACGAATTAGAGGGAATGTTGCACAATAAATAACACAAGTAAATGCAGCTCATAGATAACATAACATACCTTAAGACTAACAAAAATATTAAAATGGATTTCAATTGTGACATGTTCGTTACTCGGTTAAGCTACTTAAGCTACATATTAATTACAAAAGCACAACTCATTATAAGTACCATCAGAAGTGGATATTCTTCGAAATTGATAATTAAATGATCTGTAACTTCGAAGGGATGCGTTTTGCACTAACGGTGATGGGAACGTTCTTCATGCTTTTGAAGAACTAAATCGGGTCCGTGACTTTGACTTTGACAAACTATCATTCTGTTTATGGTAAAGTGGTGGCAGATGAGCAGAGCATGTAAACTATTACCAGTGTATGTACGAGGTGAGTTTATTATGTTATCTACCTAGCTATGGAAACAAAATGTTATCGTGATAATTTTATTATGTCAAGTCTCTGCGATATTTTAGAGTTTATCCTCCAAGTTTGACACAACTCGCTTCGATTTGTCGTTTCTGTATAGAGTTAGAGGTACAAAAATAAGTGATTTAAAACTTGCATACAGAAGCATCCTAATATTTCTATCGAAACAAGGCAATAATGCAAAGAATATCCATGAGAGAATGGTGGATGTCTGTGTATGGGGAAAATAGCCCTTTCCATTTAGAAGTTAAATTTTGGTGTAAACAATTCAAATGGGGCAGAGAGTCCATATAGGATGACCCAAAGTGCGGAAGACCTTTTGAAGCACGAACACAGAAGGCCATAAAGAAAGTTAAAGATTTTATGTTAACTGATCGCCGTGTGACAGTTTCAGTTATTGCAAGAGAAGCAGGTATATCAGAAACATCTGTTTTTAAAATCCTTCAGGAAGATTGGGGAAGGAGCAAGTTGTCAGCACGGTGGATTCCCGGGCTGCTCCTGAACTCCTGAACAAAAATTGTGTAAGCACCAAATTTGCGAGGATAATTTGCGGCTTCATACCAAGATGAGGACTTCTTAAAATTGTAACTGGGGATGAGACCGCCGTACACCACTGAGACTCACCGACGAAACCAGAGTCGATGCAATGGCTTTATAAGGGCTCTCCACCACCCCAGAAGGCGAAGACGCAATTCTCAGCGGGACAAGTGATAGCCACAGTTTTGTGGGATACTGAAGGGATTTTATTGCAATTGATGAATACGGCTTTGAGGAATTACAACATCCACCGTATACTCCCGACCTCGCCCCCTGTGACTATTAATTATTTTCAAAACTCAAAAAACACTTGCGAGGACGTCGCTTTTTGTCGAATGAGGACTTAAAAACTCTGTGGAGTCGTATTTTCCAGAGTTATCAAAAGAATTTTTTTTTTTCGAAGGAATAGCGTTATTAAAAAAACGTTGGAGTAAGTCTGTAAGCGTTAATGGTTCTTGTGTTGAAAAATACAGTTTTGTTTGTTCTCTAACTTATTTCCTTTATACTTAGGTAGATAACATAAAAAATTCCCTCGTATGATGTCTGTAACATACCTTTGTTGAGTACGTGCCTCCCCCATCTTACAAAATATCTTAGCTTTTTGTGAAGGTATGCCTTGACTAAAATAATCAGTGAATATAGCCTGCAGTATTATCTGTTCACATCCACTAGGGAATGTGTACTCACCACAGTTCATCGTTAGTGAATCTTCTAGAATATATCATCCATTACTAGTAAATGTGGAATTATAATTGTCAAAACAGTGATTTCCTCATTTACTGATTAGTTTGGTGAAGGTGTATATACTCTAGTAATAGCTTATGCTCACTATACAATCTACTTTCACTTTGACATATACTAGTACATTATCACTAATTAGCATTTTGATCTTGCTGGGATTCTCGGTTATCAGTTACACTTGCAAATGATGTGCACAAAAGAAAACCAGAACTATAATATGTATTATACATATCACATTAACTGAAACAAATGTTTAGATTCGTAATTCAACATCAATCATACGTTAATAAATTAATGTTATTATTCTACTGTTGTTTTAATTGCCTGTAAAAAGCAGGAGTGCGCGTTTTAGGATTTACTAAACAACTCTAGAGAATATTTTATTGCACAACTGATTTGATTGGTGTTGGCAAGAAAATTGTACCCTTTGTGGTGTTAAATAAAATGTGCATGTATAACACAAGTTAGCCATTCATGTAATTATCCCACTTATTACTATTTATATCACATGTACTTGATTAGCTAGGAATTACGCGCATTGCGTTGACTATCTGTTTTACATTATTCAACAATTTACATGAACAATTTATATTATGGAATTATGGATTAAATTGAAAAGGGCTGTTAGCACTGGGATTTTTAATAACAACGATTTTATGCTCCGACCCAAGAAGTGAGAAGAATTTAAATTGTGTTAATAACCTTTTAGAAATTGTGAGATAAACAACATATAAGCATTTCAAAATTAATAAACACACAGGCAGCCAACCGAATGAAATCAATTATTTGGTTTCTCGGAAATATTTAGTAGCATAAAATTTTAAAAAGTTCCTACAGCCACTGGTATTTAATTAAGAAAAAATTTTCTAAATCCTGGTGACGATTTTGAAATAGAGAAATCCTATAAGGAATATTTACATGCTATCTTTGCGACTGCCATTATGTAAATACGGTTATATGATTTGCCTTTGAATACGCATTTTAGATATTGCCAATTTTATTGAATTACATTTTGGATATTTTCCAATGTATAGTTATAGATGAATTTTTGATATACGTTTACGATACACTATCTACTTAAGAATATTTTCCTTCATTAATAAGTCATTAATGGAATATAAAACGAATCTAAACACATTAAGCTAAGAAAAAACCCAATGCGTGTTTGATGGCCTTTGGATGTTTTAGGTGTCCTTGTTATAACAGGAAAACCAACTGTAATTTGTAATTGTAAAATAAAAACAATAACAACATTTTTTTAAATCTTAAATCAGTAAACAGGTTTTGTTTTCTTTTTCTGAATTATAAAGAAATATTCACAAACTAAATTACGAGGGGGTATTGATATCTAGTTAACATGGAAAGTCACTAGTAAAGAAAAGGGAATATGGTTGCTATGGTTACAACTATGATGTTTTATAAATAAGTTGTCAAAGTTTGACATCCATAAGTTGAACGGTGATCAAAGTGTGAATTTTTGAAAACAGCTTGTCTGAGAAAATGATAGAATTTGAAAAATCGAAATCGAGTTTCGGTCAGTTATTAAGTATTTATTTTTGAAAGGGTTATCGGGCAAAGACATTTTTGCTGATGTAATAGAAACCTTAGTTAATCTTTGATTCTGTCCATGATATGATTTTAGAAAATCGACTATTTGGGATTAAAAATATTGCAGAAGCATTGCACATTTCCTATGAACGTGGGTGTGACAACATTCATCACGACTTGGGTATGAGAAAGCTTTCGGCCAAATGAATTCCAAGATGCTTGAACGTTGATCAGAAGCGCGTTCGATTGACAACGTCAAAGGAAATCTATTGCCGTTTTGCAGAAGATTCCTCAAACTTTTTGGATCGGCTTGTTACTGTGGACGAAACGTGGATCCATTACTATGACCCAGAGACTAAAGAGCAATCCAAACAGTGGAAGCATGTTGGTTCTCCACGACCCAAAAAATTCCGTGTTCAAACATCGGCTGGCAAGATTCTTGCATCCGTTTTCTGGGAGAAAGATGGGATCATTCTGATAGATTATTTGGAGCAGGGTAGAACTATCACGGGAATATATTATACTAAGTTCTTTCTCTTTCTTTATCAATTCCGCTTTTACCTTACGGTGTCGAGGTTGCCATTCATACATTCGGGATTAATTGAAGATGATGGGTCCCCTTTGGACTTGCTTAACGCTCCTCCCGCTCCACTCAACTACATTCCCTCTCTCCATTTTACTATTTGTGTTAAGTGTGTGTATGATGTTGTGTGTGGCCTCGTTATTGCCGTTAATTGTAACCCAACGTCGAATGGATTACCGAGCTCGATACCGACTTTAGGTATGCGAGCCTAGCCCTCTTACAACTGAGGGGGTTGTTATACTGAGTTGCTAACGAAATTACGTAAGAAAATTGTGGAAAAGAGCCGCGGAAAACTTGCCAGAGGTGTGCTCTTTTTGCAAGAGAACGCACCTGCTCACAAGTCGTTGATTGCACTGCAAAAAATGGACGAAATTGGTTTTGAATTGGTTGACAACCCGCCCTATTTTCCGGATTTAGCACCGTCAGACTATTATTTGTTCCCAAAACTCAAGAAACATTTGAAAGGTAAAGGATTTTCGACAAATGACGAAGCAGTATGTGCTATTAAGGACTGGTTTGCAGACCAAAGCAAAGATTTTTTTTTAATGGTTTGAATTACTTTATAAACGTTCTGCTAAGTGTATAAGTCTTAAAGGAGATTATGTTAAATCAATAAAATTTTCTTTCGAAATATTGTGGCGTTTTATATGGTATACTTGTCAATACCCCCTCGTAAGCTGAGAATACGTTTTATTTTACTATAAAATATTTTTGAATTACTTTTAATTATCTTTAAAGTATTCCGTGTACACTATTTTTCTTGCAGTTTGCAAGGTTGGCGAGTTTTCTATTAATTAAACATAATGGTTTATGTAGTTCTTTAGATCTTCTTAGCGGTGTCTAGATTATGTAAAATCCAAATATTGCACTGGGTTTTTACGATCTTCCCCACACGTGTAATAAGCAATTCTTTACAAGCTTTCCCTGCGCGATAATAAAATGGTTTGAAGTATAATCGACAATATGAAAATTGGCGTTCGGGTTTGTTTTTAACGCGGAAAGAGTTCATAGCCCAGAGTAACAACGTAATAATATTCGCGTAGAATTGACGCAGCGTCCAGTCTCGGCAAATAAAATCATCAAATAAAATGCTGCGGGCGACATTTACGGTTCTAAACTCGGAGTTTTATCTTTCGTTATAAACGAAAATTTGACATGCCCTCCAAATAAGAAAATTAAAGGGGGCGGCTGTAGCCCTAACTGCAATTTACTGTGATTGCACGTACCAAATGGTAGCAATACAGACAAGTAAACTATGCAGTATACGAGAAACACTACGAAAATAATAGTTATTCGACGGTGCTATTTTCTACATGAGTGACCCGAAGAGCTTTCCATTAGCGTCTAGTTTTCACATTTCACCATAACTACCCTGACGGTTTAGTAGTGGTGCAATACTATTACCTCCACCGGTAACGACCTAAGCTCCGTATCGACTGTCTCGTGACCTTTGCATTACCCTCTTTTACAATGTCATTGTTGCAGACATGTTCCTTGATTACCTGCGAGCTGTTTTCTATTATGCCGCTAAATTCATTAAGGCGTTATAAATCAAATGAAAAAGTTTGAAAAATTAGAATTTAAATTGAAACGGTAACTATTTGTTTAATGCGCTGCTCCTTCGTGTATTAACCTCGCAAACAGGAAAAAAGTGAAAATTGAAAAGGGGAAAGCTGGGGAATCGGTTTTAATATTTCCGCTATTAAAAGCATTTAAAATTTAAATCGCCGCACGCATTATTATTTCATTCTCGTGTATGGAGTAATTTTATTTATGGCGATTAATCGCAATTTACGTACTACAGTAGATTACATCTAACGTCGATTTTACCCGAGAAATATTTATTTCTATTTGTCTTAACACAGAAAAACGTAATTACTCATACAATTACAGTTTTATAATGGACATTATAAAGCGAAGGGAAAATCAAGCGCGTTTTTGCTATCTCTCCAGAATTTACAAGCCGGCAGTAAATATTTCATTAGTCATAAAGATAAACATTCGAGAAAAGGAAGACTTGGTCATTAACCGTGACAGGAAATTGTAAAATAAAATTCAGAAATGAAGGGGAAAGCGGAAAATTAGCAAGAATTCATACTCTGAAAGTGAATTTTAAAGATAGCTTGAAACAGTGAAATACCATTCGCGAAATGTGTACTCCGATTAAACCAGCTAGCGTGACAGACTTTATGTAACGCCAACCCCTGCCTTAAGTTAATTAGAATCTAATAAACGACACACTGCACTGTTTCACTTATTAGTTTCTTATAATGAATGCTCGCAAACCAATATTCCGCTCGACAGAAAAAGTGAGGCCCAGAAATATTGACTGACTTTACTTTTACGCCCAATCATGGAACGCTACATGGAAATGTTACTCGGAATTCGCTTAATGCACTTCCGTAGTTTATTATCCCAAGCTGCAGTTAACGAAGACTAAAAGCCAGAGTTATGGAAGTATAGATACGATTATTAAAATATATGCGGTCATTACAGTAGCTTAAGAATTTCCCGCTGAAACAAGTAATTAATTATACCAAAATTACATTCTTAAATTGCATTTTTAAATAATGTAATCAGCAGTGTAGATTGATTCCTTCATAACTTTTCAGTAAAGGCTGGTTTTTGGTCAAGAAAACTTCTGATTTTAAAATAAAAAGATAGTTGTATATAACCTACAACTCATTGTTTACCTGGGTAATATGCACACTAAAGAATATCAGTCTTTAATAAGACTCTAAACATTGGCATTACCTACTGGGATTCTTTAAACTCCTGTGAATTTAGTATTTTCTAAAAGCCAAACCCGAATTCACATTATATGGTTCTTGTTTCTTTATTTAGTCCATGTAATTTGAATTGGTATATTGATTTTGTGTGTTCTGATTATTTCCAGTGGGTGTTTAAAACACCCCTCAATGTTGTATTTTTTGAAAGCCAAAGTTTTCTAGGTGGCGGAAGAGTTAATTTTGTCGTTCGACGATCATATCAAGACAGAAGTGCTGCAATAATTGCTCGTAACAACTTAAGGAACCTGCATGAAATCGTGCAAACTGTGTTTCAAAGCACTCCCAGAAAATATACATCGATTTATTGTAAAACCAGAAAACGTAGATTAGAACTTCGTAGAAAACGGACACAAAAAATGCGCATCCGAAAAACTGCAGCCGGAGCTGGTGGGAACTATGGGCTAGTATATGAACAAATGCCAAATATCGATCGTATAATTGGGTAGAATACAAGCAAAATAGATTATCTTTTTTCAAATCTAGAACAGTATGCACATTGCGTCAAATAAAATCCACCGCCAATAGTGTAAAAACCATCCTCTACAGTCAATTTCTAGGTACAGGAGCCACCAAATACGAGAACAGGGCAAATGAAGAATTACAAATTAAACCAAATTGAAGTAGTCCTTGTGGGTTATTGGTTGACCAGGAATGCCCATTTTTAGCGGCGTTTCGGGGTGGTTTGGTGACACGCAACGTAACTTTTTAAATAAATTGTCCTCTTAGCATGTTTTCACCAGTGAAGTAGTATTAAACAAAAAAAAAAGCTTTCTGAACTGTTGGGGAATGTATGTAGAAACTAGAACAAAAAGCAACTGCAAGTGGCTAATCAACCTGTTACCGAAACTGAAACACTTCTATTTTTTGTCTCTTCTTCCAAAATTAATAGATCTCCGACTTGGGCCTTCCAGAAATATATTTAAAAAAAGAGCGAAGCTGTTCGCCCAAATCCCTATCACAGAGCATAATTATATGGTATTAATATTATTATCTTCTATGTTCATACTACAAACAGCCTCTGTCTTCGTTTTGAATGTACTTAATAAGTAACTCGGGGACCACACATGAATATGTCCTGTGAAATATCAGTGTCGAGTTTTTGCACAAAATTAATACTTTTCCATACTCTAAGTAAAAATAGTGACCTACGGGTTTCGTGAAAAAGTTATTTTCTAACTTTTTACAATATCGGCTGAAGGTGAAACTGAAATCAATAAATATTATGTACTTCTTTCCACCTTACCTACGTACTGGTGCTCAGTTCAATGCATAGACAACAAACAAACACAACAAGGGCTTAACGGCTTAACCTGTTATCCGTAGTTGAGGAAGGTCAATCTATTTAGGTAATTTTAATCCTGTAACCGGTGTTTTCAAAAACACGTTTATTTTGTCACTTATTGGCTAAAACTCCCCTTTTATAAGAGCATCACATATGTTTATTATACAAGATGTTGAAATTTTGTAGCATTACCATGTACAAGAAATCATTTTGTATAATCGATGTATAAATAGAGAATGCTTCTAGCTACTACCTTTTAGCAAACATTTGGTGTTTAGAATGTCATTTTTGGGATTAAATATCTCTCATCTACCAGGCCATCATTTTAACAAGTATTGCCATTGTAAATATTTACAGTGGAAGATAGGCCAAATAAATCCTATTCAGAAACCAGGAAAACCACCAGAGGAAGCAGTATCTCAGCACACCATAAGTTTGTAACCAAGTACGTCAAAAATATTTAAAAACCTCTGCTCAAGAACCTGAAACCCCTGACTGAAACTGATTCCTGATCACCAAGTTTATTTCAAAAACATGCAACCACTAAACAAGTACACAGGATTGTGCGTTAAATTGACCAGGCCCTTGAAGCTAAGCGATATTGTTCTACTGCTTTCGTCCACTTGATCCAGGTTTTTCATAAAATCTAGCATGCGGGATTACTTGTCTTTAGAAATTGAAACTTCTACATACGTTTTTCCAGCTATTTAAAGCCTACCCATGAGGCAGATACATTTAGGTCAAGTTGCAAGACGAATTAACAATCCTATCTGCCATAAACTATAGGGCTGCCAGAAAAATGTTCTGGGTCCTATACTCCACTTGCCGCATACATCTATCAGACATACCCTTCACACGGTAAACTATAATAGCTACGTTTGAGTATGTCACGGCTATCTAATTTTCACACGAATATGCAGTGACCGCAGCAGAAAGTTAACAAACCTCCCTAAATTCGCTAGAAGAATGGCTAAGGAACTGGTGTATCATAGCCAACGAAGCAAAGTCTGTTCACGTTATCTATACGCTTCGAACTGGCACTTGTTCACTTGTAAGTCTGACCAAGATACAGCTACCTCACTCAGAGGTTGCGAAATACCTAGGAATCCAATTGGATAGGCAGCTAACATGGAGAAGACATAG
The DNA here is from genome assembly GCA_014611495.1 of Limonius californicus. Lineage (NCBI taxonomy): Eukaryota > Metazoa > Arthropoda > Insecta > Coleoptera > Elateridae > Limonius > Limonius californicus. Next base: position 14,227 of record JABXWE010050869.1, on the reverse strand, counting down.
CAACAGCTGGGCTTAAAGCTTACATCACTGCAGAAGTGGATCGGAAGAAAAACCACACTTCCGCTGGACACCAAATTGCTGGCCTACAAAACTATATTAAAATCTATATGGATGTATAGTTTGCAAGACACATGATCATAGCAAACGCCCAATGGCATGTGTCAAATGAAACAATTCATCGTGATCTTTACATCAAAACTGCGAAAGATGTGCGGTATCGAAAAATATTAATTACATATCGAATCCGACCGAAACTTCATATTGAATTTTCTAGAATCTAGATAATAATAACACGATATACAGACTTAAGAGATATAGTTAGATTAGAGGTGGGGACTGATTGCGTTTATTAAATGCTTCCCGCTAACAATAATCAAAACATTCCAAAGAATTCATAGTTATGGGTATGGTAACCCCATACCACCATCACCGGTAAGGATGCTGACTATGTCATACAATAGTATTAACACCGTAGTGTTAAATTAATTTATTCAACTGTTCCACGGCGATCCTTACCTTACAGTAAAGGCACTACTGATAAGATTGGGCATGTTCTTAGGAGGTATAACACAAAGACAGTCTTTAGGACTAATGGAATTTTGGGAAACAGTTTCAGATCCGCAAAGGTTCATATATCAAATTTAAAATTAACCGGGATCTACAATATTCCTTGCTCTTGTGGGTCAAACTACATCGGACAAACTGGCCGTTTCATTGAGTTAAGATTGCGAAGGCACAAAGGTTATTGCAAACACAAACGCATCACAAAATTTGCGATGGCTGAACATACTGGTTTAACTGGGTATAAGATGGACTTTGACAATGCTCGGGTACTTGCCCGAGTACCTCATTACTTCCCTGGTATCACATGTGAAGCAATTGAAATTGAGAAACAATCTATCAACATAAACAGGGAGGATGGTTTTAGACTCAGTAAAGCTTGGACTCCAGTAGTTTATCCTCTAAGGACTCCTAAGCATCATTAATCTCACGATCATGTTCCACCGGATCTGTCTTGCCCAACGGTGACAACCAACCAGAACTCCTTCGTTATGCCCGATTTGAGTTCAGTGTTCTATTCACTCTGAAGATGCAACCAGCAATGTCTTGCGAAACGTTAGTTTGTATGGGTTCACAAACAGCTAACAGGCATAAGCCGATTAGGTATTATTGTTCTGGCAAACAAAATACATCAAGATCAAATCCTTGTCCGCCCCAAGGTTCGAATAATATAAGCACATGGCCCTGTTTAGGCAGGCAGCCAGGGCCTACGAACAAATATTGCTCAAACTCCTAGAGTAAATACATACTTGTAAAGGCAGACAATCTACAAGTCGGTGTGTACCTGATCATGCTGGGTGTAGTTCAAATGACGACGCGGTCTAAGCCGAAAGATTTTGTTTGATTCTTTTGCTATGTCTTCCGTTTTTAACGTAACAGCCTAGATTATTCTGTTCTCATATCGTCTGATTAGTTTGCGTTGTGTGAACCAATCAAAATTTTATATTCATGCTGTAGCAAGTAAGTTTCAAAGGTGAAATTACTTATGATATTGTCTTTAACAGAATTGCACGGAATATGAAGCCTAAAATAAGATTAAATCAAATGAGAGCTTGTAGGGAAATACTGCTGCAGTTTTGAGATGAACTAGTCACGGTAAAAGTTTTAAAATAATTTTATTGAATGGACGAAAAATATCATTGGTTCAAATTTTCTGGTTATTACAACAGTTTGACAAAATGACCTTACTTAATAGTAATGGTTGTCATCATGCTATTTGTTTTTCTTCAGCATCTTCTTTATTTACAGCACCTAGTCCTGTTTCATTTTTCCAGGATTGAATAGAGAATCCATTGAATCTGATACCCAGTTTTGAATTTATCTTTTTGCGACCACTCCGGTTGTCTTTTCCTGATATTTTGTTGTCTTTGCAAATCTTAGCTTCTTTTATATCTTCCATTCGTATAATGTGTTCGTTACAGCTTCTCCGCCTCGCTCTTGCCCATTTCATCACATCTTCTATACTGCATCTGTTCCTCATTTCTGAGTTTTATTATTATTTGGTATTTTTATAGGCCGAGTAATCCATAATTTAAATATAGAAATAATATTTATACAAATATAAGTAGAGCGAATATTAATTTACACGTTTTGGAACGTATTTGAGGAACGAGAGCCATGAACGATTACCATAAATAAGCACCTGCTACGCGTACCACTTCTTATTCGTTAACGGATTTTTTTCCCATTGGTAGATACATTTAACCTATTTTATACCGAAATCAATTATGTTGATTTTTTAAATACTGCGCATGATCGTAGAATTGTCCGACTACAAGATAAGTTAATAGTGATTCATGTTCGATCACAAATGTTACGAAAACTTATGATTGAATAGTGACGTCGGGGTTATATTAAACACAAGTATTTCTGTACTACTAAATTTTACCAACAGAATTTGAACATATATTCTGCTTTTCTTCTAATCCGGATTAGATAAAATTACCCTTGAACACTGTACTCTCGTTTACTCTACAACTTCCTAATAAATTGAAACTAAGTACATACTTCCTTAAAGAAATAAATTTACATACGCGACTGCGGAGGTCGCACAATAAGGTAAATTCGTAGGGAAATCGTAAATTGCAATTGTGTTCTGCTTGTTTTATTTTTTCTTTTATTCTTTTTTCTGTAATGGGTTTGGAGAAACGGAGTTTCGCAGTCGTGATGGTTTCTCTAAGTAGGTAAATTGCGCTCGTTTTAGGTTTCAGGTAAACACAGCGGTTAGCGCACATTTCAGAATTTTACATTGGAGTGTTATCTAAACATCATACGAAATGCGGGTTAGGTATACATTCAAGTATTTGCGCTCTGCAGTGTCTACATTTAAAATGGTTGCAATTATCAACGAACCCAATGCTTGTCCTATTCCATTATTCTTTATTTTCTCGGGTTTCCTTTCGTTATTCGCGTAAATCTGCAGGCTGTCTTAATTATCTTTCCTATTAAAAACATAAGCTAAAAATGTTGGCTTACAGATAAGACGCAGCCGTAATTAATAATAAAAATGAAAAACTGTTTATGTAATTAAGGAAACTCATTTCAGGAACGCTTTCATTCCAGATACTATGTTTAAGTGGCAGCAGGAACGAAATTGTCGCTTTTGCTAAATGCTCTTGGACCATACAGCTTTATCTAATAAACTGCTGTTGTAATCAAAGGAAATGTGTAGGGAAGAGCCTTAGGAGGAGACTTCCTTAATAGTATGATGTCGTATAGACAATATAAGTGACGTTCACTTTACTCCAGGCATCTTCCACATTGCTGATATAATTAACTCCTGGTATGTTGTTCCACTGTGCCGATAGTGCAAGCTTTTGTCTTTATTTAAACCGAGGTATTAAGCGCACTCTAAACAGTAAGTGCAGTCAATAATCTAATTCTCCGTTAAAGTACAAAAAGCTTTTACTGTCCTAGGCATACACCATGGACTGACTGTCTTCGAAAAAATACTTGAAACCCGCTACATTTACGGCTTTTTCTGTTTAAGGCATTATTTTGTTTTATGTATGAAGGGAAATCCGTACGAACTGAGTGGATTCGCGAGTAATGAAAATGCACGTTTACGACTGCGGTGCAGACTTTTCCACGTACTGTAATTAAATCATACACAAAAGCTCCCTCTAGAGCTTACGCTCTATGGTACCACTGTCCTTAGGTATCAAAGACTGTGTCAGTAGAAAGTAATATTTGCAACAAGCACGTTAAAAATAAAATTGGAAGTTTTATCTAAAAATTGTGTTTGTTCTTCCTTTTACTTTCATATTCTTCTGTTCATTATCATAACCTTAATTTTTATTTTGTTTCACTGATCCTAAATTTTTTTTTCATTTTCATATAGAACGTTCATACATACTTTTTATATAAGTACGCTGATGAAAATAGTAATGACAGATAATATATTTATATCCATTCCAGATAATCTAGTTTGCCTCGTACGTTTTCGTCTATCGGGACTATCTATCCATATCTATCTGTACAATAGTTTTTGTGATTCACTTTAAAACTACTTGTTAATGGTATAGGAGAATTGATTACTATTTTGGAACTGTTTCTTTGTGAAATGGGAACAGAAAACGGCCAACTGTTTGTATTTGCGTTTCACTAATGACTTAGCAACACCGAGTTACTTGATATATTAACAAAAGTTTCAAACGGTGATGGGCATTTGTAGTCCTTGGTCTTAACTACGCCCATATAAAGAGTCATGGAAAATACGAGCTACGTAATGGTTACTCTAAATTAGAATGTAATAATATTCTACTTTTAGCTATTAATTTTTGATAATAGTACAGGAAAAGCTATTGATTGGTTATTGCCTCATTTAGTTGAAATGCGTATTACAGGAATATACGCCAATAACTAATTTATTATTCTGGCAGTTTTGTAAGCAACAGTAAGATATCAACGTGACAGCAAGTATTTTAGTCGCAGAAGATTGATCATTTTAACGTATAATTGGATAAAGTAAATGAACTGAGTTAACCCAAAATTATCATCAATAAACTATAGACTTAATCTACCATTCTCTACCTAAACATTTAATATAACAGACAATGTTGACTACGATTAGAAATGTTACAAATATAACCGTGGCGGTCTCGGTATTCTAGTGGTTAGCACATTTGTCTATAGATCCAAAGGACGCGGGTTCTATCCTGCTTAAGGTCGGTGAGATTATTCTGGCGGAAAAAAAACTGAAAGTTATCGTTCTATCGGATAAGAAGTAAAGTCGTAGGCCCCGTGACACTGCGATGTGTGACACGTTAAAAATCACTACTGGGGATGGAACTACGCCAGAAATGCAAAATTCATAGTTTGGGTAAGCCAATAATGGCTGCAGCGCCTAGAGATGCTTGGAAAACCACGTCCTAGATCTCGCTCAATCAAAACACAAATACAAACTTGTAACTGTCAATGAGGTTATGTTAAATTATGCTTTGTGGTCCCTTGTTTATATAGATATTTATATAACAATTGAGCTATATATTTTTCTATGTATAATATTTATTTAAAAACAGAAAAATTGTATGCTATATACAATAATGTAGTCTACACGTAAACATGTACTACAATACACACTAATTAATTTAAAACTATTTTAGTACTTAGCCATCCTTTGTTTTATAACTAATTCACCAATTTTTGTAATTCTTCCTTCGTAATGCAGCGATACGAGGCATGAATTAGTGATTCGATTAATTCTACTTTTCTTGTGGGCTTTTGTCAACTCTTTTAACTTTATTGGTCGACATCCAAGATGGAACAACCATTGCGGTGTGGCAAGGAGCATTATCATATTGAAGATAAAGGTTTTGTCAGGAAATGACTCTTTTCCATTAGGCAGCATCTTCTCCTGTAGGACATCTATGTATTTGGTTGCATTCATCATGCAAACTACAACATGCAGTCTACCAACACCTTCGGCATACAGCATAGCAGTCCCACATCATGACAGAGGTTGGATGTTTAATTGTTCGCAGAAGACACTACCCTGAAAACTGTTCTCCAGAAAAACATGTGTCTTTGCAGCTTGAATGTTAATGTTAAAGGTAGATTCATCACTAAATAATACCTTCTGCCATTATTCTGAGGTCCAATGGCGGTGATCCTTTGCCCATCTGAAACGGCGAAGCCTTTGTTTTTCTGATAGGAGAGGTTTCTTCGGGGCGTTGCAATCCCTAGGTCCGGATTTAAGAAGTCTCCATCTTAAGTAGAATTGCATATACTTACACCAGTAAGTTCCGACCGTATTTTAGTTAAATCTGTCTAATTAAGACTTCTGTCTGCCAGGTTCGTTCTCCGCAATACACTATGGTATCTCACTCATGTTTTTTTTTTTGATGGCCACAGCGGGGTTTACTTTCAATTTTTCCCGTCTCAGAGTATCTTTTGACCATTCTAATAACGGTGGATGGATTACACTTTCATAGCAATTTCACGACTGGAAGTGCCTTGTTTATGGGAAAGAATTATTTCATTTTTTATCCGATAAATTGAGCGGTTTCTCTTCGGCTGCCATTTTGCCAGGACATATATATATATATATATATATATATATATATATATATACGCATACAGTAAGAACTATTTCTCTTAATTACGCTTCTAAGTTTGATGTTAAATACATTGTAATGGTCCCATTAGCAAATGAGCGAATAACTGATTATCGAGTTTAGAAAAGAACTTACCTTAATTGCTTTTTATGGCGATCTAAGTAGCTAATTAAGAGATAAGCTGTTTACTTAGTCATTAAAATCAAATACTTATAAATAATTTTTGGAAACTACCAAAAATGTAGCTAAACTTCACGAAATAGAAATTTTTTTATGATGCAGAAATGTTTCACACAGCTGCACATACAGCATGAAGCTTAGAAAGTAGTGACAACGAATAGCAAAGGGGACGCACGGAGATCGTAATAATAAAATGTAATCCTGCACATCATGTACCTGTATCTTCATATGTTCAATTTGGTCAATTCGTTTGGTGCTAATTTAGGAAGTTGTTCTTAATTCAATTGTGCGAACATAGTAGAATCATAAATAATGCAGAAGAAATGGGTTTACTAGAGCGGTGTTGCTAATAGAAATATTTTTCACGTAAGATTACGTTTGAATTATATTTATGGTCTAAGTAGAAAAAATAGATAGTTTATTAGAAGCTGCAGTGTAGGTTTAAAAATTAGCTTATAGTGTAGTTTACCTACAAATTTTACATGTAGCTTGAAGTGTAATTATCTGCTTCTTAAAAGTAGCTTTCGCAAGAATGAAAATATAGCAGAAAGCGGAATGGATAAAAATCACCAAAAAATAAAATATTCAAACACATGAATAGATGGATGTTTACACCTTGCTTCCAGAAGATGTAGAGGCAAAGATTTAATAAAAAAAAAGAATTTAAATGTATATACAAATTTGACAAAGAAGACGAAAAAGAAAGAAATACTATAATATTCAGAGGAACGGTTTCTATGATATGAAACGCATATTTTTGATAATATTATGTTAAAAGTACTTCTATTTGAGACTTCCTTAAAAAATTTACTACACCGATAGCAATTACATACACAGCCTTCATTGTCTACGTTGCTTCCGATGTAGTTCCATTGTTCCGTATACGTAGACGACAATAGAGGGTATTTTACGTGATCTAGACTACCTACCCATCCTAATTGTACAATAGTAAACGCATTACAATTATTTGGGTACTCGCTGTTGCAAATATTCTATCCCAACTAAATAATTTAAGTTATAGTTTGCAGTGGTACAGGAATAATAAATTAAACTTTATTTAAACAGTTTTTCAAACTACATGGCAAACAAGTACTTTATCAATCTTGACAAGGCATATAAGTACACACTGACAAGGTTTAATTAAAACATCCGTCAACTTCCAATTTCATAGAGTTAAAGGCTATTTTCATTCCATTAGATAGCATTGATAACAACTTTAGGAATTCCTACTATAAGTTACCTGTTTAGCATAAAGCAAGCTGTTGAGTTCAAAAGGCAAAAATAGCATTTTTGCATTTTTTCTATTTCTTTGTCGCCTGTGATGGCAAACCTTTTCAGTTCATTTCACAAAGTGTTACGTTATTATTGTCTCTTAAAGCTTAAGCTTAGCGTTTGAGGGCACCTTTTACGAGATGAGCTCATCAAAGCCCTTCTGGGTTCTTGCCTCTGGAGAGGTCAGAGCTCACGGAGCTTAGCGCGAAGTTGCAATCCGAATTTTATATTTAATCTTTAAATTATAATTAAAGGTATTTAGATGATTAAGTCTCCAAATCGGATTACGGTAATTTGAGAGCGTGTCTTGGCGGCCGTAGGCTACTAACTACCTCCGAAGGTTGCGGAACTGTTTAATTGCAACCGCGGTTTCCAAAGCAACTCGACTTCAAAGTGAAAAACATTTCGCCCGAATCGATCTCTCTATACGTCTCGCCACTTAGCCGAGAATCCAAAAACCCTGACAACCTTTACTTGCTGACTGACGTACTTTTCGAGGCTTCGTATTTAATTTCTCTATTCGGGAGCTTTGTTTTAATCAGGCTCTCAGTTTGCAAAGATCACTCCTCGGTGCTCCTGGAGCTATAGTCGACTTAACCGAATCAATATTCGACGCTTGGCGTCGCAGTTGCTAGGACAACATCGCGAAAACAACGTGTTCATATATTATCTTAGGGGTTGCACGGGGCTGACCGTTACCTACATCATCATTTCAGCGGACGCTGTGTGTGGGTTCCGGACATTACCTACCAGCACGGTAATATCACCCTGAATTGTTAGATTTACAGCGGCAGTAATTTGTTGGGCATAATTAACATCCCCGACTTGAAATTTATTATTCAAAATGTAATGCTCAATAATTAATCGCGTCCCCCGAGGCCTCGAGCTTTATCAGGCACGGGAGTAAGGCGGTTCGGAAAAATTCAGATAAAGGTACCGCGTCGCTGGTGGCGGCGTCGGCGTCGGCGGCGGCGATGGTGAATGGAAGTCTGGTCGACAAAAGTGTATTGTTCTGTCGTTGCGGCGGGGGCTCGTCACTACAGCGTTCTTCACTCAACGGCGGTCGCAGTCTGCGCCAACATAAACCCCGGCACATTGTAACATCCGCTGTCTTAAAGATTTTAATAGACTCTACAACTTGATACGGAATAAATTAATTCGTTGCAGGCGCGTCACGTCGGGCCGGGTTTGCGTGATTCAACAGCCTAAGTACACTTTTATGCGGCCACTTGGTGTTTATGGTATCCTCGGCACTTGCTGAAACAGAGCTCGTATAATCGGGACGGAGTGCTTTTAAACGATGGAGCTCCAGATGCAAATAATAAAACAGTGGGAGCTGACTGGGGCACCCACACACGCACATGCGGGACAATTTGAAAGCGACGCTGTGCGCCCCCTGGAATGGCGGCCCCCGGCTACTTTAGTGGCTGAGTTTGCGGAAAACACGCAGATTCGTTTCCTCAGATTGCTTTGCTACAGCCAGAGAACAAAGAAATATTGTAAATTGCTAGCAAATGCTTATCTTGTCAAAGCCCGGCTGCGAACACAAAACAACACATACGCCGCCCTATTTGCGAGATAGAGCTCGCGAGAAAGAGATCTTATTTGGCGTTAGTGACTGCTTTTTATAGAGCTTTTCTCTGAATACAGTAGCAGCGCTCAAGTATATTTCATAACGGATCTCGAGATTACAAAAGCCGATTGTTCCCTGTACTTCCATAAATAAAATCCTACTTGACGCTTGCTTTCTATAAAAACAACTCCTCTAATTGGACATTTTGAATGTTCTACATCCATTCGGCCTTCCCAATTGTTCACTTTTTTAATAACCTTCCTAAAAGAGATCAGACCTTGTTAGCTCTTATTAAACAAACAGAAAAAAATACACTTCTTTCGAAGGAATGCCCTTGGCTGTTTTGCTCGCGAGATTAGATTATATTCGCCCATTATTAGCGATTATTCAAGCCAAATACGTTCTTCCAATCTTCTAAATTAGGTTTGATTTTACGGAATTTATTTTTTAAGTATCTCTTTAAACAAGGTATAACGAAGTTAAATCCATGAATCGATCAGACTATTGCATAGCGGGAAATCGCCTTCTAATCCTTGGTTCGTAGAGCCTACATAATGTGAAACATTGAGAAGAATTCCTTCTCATTAGTATCAGCTATTCCTTGGACAATCTTCATTAGGAAAAATACCATTAAATCAAGAACAATATTGTTCAGGAGCAATATTACTCGGTATCACACCCTTACGCATCTAATTTATCTGTACTTCTTGGTACATTGTGCGATTTTCTATGCAAAACGGCATCAGCAGAAGACAACCCCATATATATATATGGCGAACATTTGATACAAATTAGGAGAATTTAAAGTTTCACTGAAACACATAAAGCTTATTGACATACACATTTAAATTGTCAATAATATTTCAATAGCACAGTCGATATTCACGGGGTTAACTTTCGCGGATTTGATTAGGAAAGGGTTTTTCATGAATAATAAAATTCAAATATAAAAGCGTCCATGACCATGGGTTCCTGAACTTTTTCGATACAATACGTCTCACCAGTTTTTGTTCTGAACTGTCATGTCAGCCGTCATATTATTTATCACATTTTTCAATTTAATTTTGCTGTGATTTTTCAGTTTTGTAGGTTCTAAAATGTTCTTGTCCGAACAGAACCAGTTCTGGGTTGTGATGTGATTATTCTACAGGTAGTATGGTCTTCACGCTTGAACAACAACCATTTAAGATTTACTTTCGAAATGTTGTAAGAGTTATAAAGAGATAAAATTTGAACATATTCTGTTGAAAACTGCCTTGAAGAATTCCATGAAGAGTTTCATAGGGTCCATTGGCTGTACACAACGGCGATGAAACCGACAATAACCTATGGTTCACTAGCATGGTGGCCCAAGGTAAATCAAAGCAAACAATAATCCAGCTTGTTATTGTTCGGAGACTGGTTTGTTATGTATAACTGGAGCATCCAGAAGCACTCCGCCAGCAGCACTAGAAGCTCTCCTACAACTTCCTCTTCCAGATATAATAATCAAGGGCGAGGCACTCATGGGAGCATATCGCCTAAACTGCACGGGTAATTGGAGAAGCACCCAACACAAATGGGGACATTCCATAATAATAAATGTAGTATCTGACCCAAAATTTAAAATGGGAACGGACTACATGTTAACAAAATACTCTTTTCACAAACCCTTCGAAGTACAGATAAACCGTGAAGAATGGGATCAAGGGGAACCACCAGGCTTGCATAATTACTTAGTATAGTATACAGACGGTTCACGCACGAGCAACGGAAGCGGAGCTGGTGCATACAGCAGCAAACTAAGATACAGTACCTCAACATCTCTGGGCCAAACTGCCACAATACTTCAAGCTGAAACCTATGCAATTTTAGCAACAATAGAAGAGAGGGGCTATACAAGCAAAACCATCCTTACCGAGGCATAGAAGGACATGAAAAGGCAGATAAATTAGCAAAACTAGGATCTGAAACACCGTTCACAGGGCCTGAACCTGTTGCCGGTCTAACTAAGCGGACAGTGAGAGGAGCAGTTAAAGAATGGATCGTAACCAAACATTCGGAACACTGGAATCTCTCACCTTGACAAAGATGAAGCAAAGCTATGATGGGCAACCGCCCCCACAAGCTTACCAAAACAGTGCTACAACTCAGTAGGACTCAAATTGGAGTAGTGACAGGACTGCTACTTGGCACTTCAGACAACATCTCTGCAACATAGGGCTATTTAACGAAGATCCTATAAGCAGGCTATGTGGCGAGGAAGAGGAAACAGCCTCCCACATAATATTCCAATGCGAAGCCTTAGCTCGTAAAAGATAGCAAATCTTTGAGGGTACTAATCCCAACTAGATATAAGCGCAAGCCAGTCTGATCAACAAACTCCTAGACCTGATAAAGTGGGCGGATCTGCTTGACAGCGACTAGCGACAGAAGGTGATGTACAATAGGCCCAAGAGGCCGCAGTGCCAAAGGGCAGTAATAACCCTCCATGTATAAACAATCTACATCTACATACAGTCGCCTTTAAAGGATTTCAAGGCCCACAACAATGACATAATTATATAGAAGTTCTTAGAAGGCGATAACAGAAAAGGAACTAGTAGAAACAATTAAAGAAAGTCCATTGTCTATTGCATACATATCATGAGGTATAAAAAATTCTACTACATGAATTAATGATAACTGCAAACATAAAGAAGAAGAATAGAGTTAAAGGAATTTAAATATGATATGAACAATATCAAGAAATGGAGAACTATTACAACTAATACACTATTTCAAAAGACCAAGAAGCATTTAGCAGACTTATCACTAACCATGTTGAGGAAAGCCACTGAAACAACTGATCTAAACTAGTGCTTTCACACAGTACACTTCAGATGATCCAACATGAATCATCCAAACGGAATAAGAAATGAGTCCTGCAAGCAACTGTTCATCGAATATGAATAACCAAAGCGAAGAATAGAGGTGCACTGGATCACATTGGATAATCGGCAGTGAGTAAATGACCATGTGAATCTGTTTTATTGCATAGAGTGGTAGCATTGTTGTACTTCTAGTTTCTTCAGCAAGGTGTTTAAGATATTCAGCAATTATGCGAGTTTTAACTCGTACAACTTCTTTGTGCGCTATTTGCAACTGAACTGACTAAATCAATCTCGGTGATCCGTCATCCAAAAAAAAATTACTTACAACGGTTGCAATTACTTTAGAACTTTATGTTTCTTCTAGAAAGGTCACTGAAAGAATACTGCGAAAACTCGCTTTAATAGAAAATGAGGTATAATTATTTTTGCATTTATTTCCCGAATATACTTTATTGTTAATTGACCATAATAATAACCGTAGTTAGCAATTTTTATGCACGCATTTCGGCTTTCTGCTTTAACCTCCTCAAAATATCCAATTCAAAAACATACAGTTTAATTGTATCGAAAATTAAAGTGTTATTACCAAAATGAACACCTCGTATGATAACAATGATCTCGTCTTAGTGGTGACTAGTGATCAGTTTGATAATTTTGTCCAACTATTGACTTCTGAGATTAATATTACAAGTAGCCTTCGGTTTGCGACGCTTTCATTTACGCCGATTCATATATACGCCGCGAGATTGCCTACCGCGGAGAGTGATGTACTGCTGCAATGTATCATATAAAGTTTCCTTGGTATAACTTATTCACTTTTATAATTTACATTTTAAATGTAGGAAGCTATATCTAATTCGAGAAATACTGTAAAGTTAGCTAAACGTGGTACCTACTAAAAGAGCTAAAAGATCACAGGTGATTCGAAAAATAAAAGATAGGCAGACACGGCCTCTAATATCTATAAAAGTATGAACTTACCCCTATCGATGGTGACTACCTACCATCATCATAATGCAGATAAAATATAACAGTCTATGCAACAATCTACCCAAACAGAGTACTTATGTGTATTTTACGACTGCGTGGAAGCTAACTCACTGACTATATACAGGGTGATTCGGGAGGAAACGGCAATATTTGGAGAATATGTTCGGGAGGTCAAGACAAGTAAAAAGGCCTAATAAACATGTGTCCGAATCTCAACCGTTATGGAGATATGTTGAAAAATGGTAAAGTAGTCTACTCATAGAACTTAACACGAGTTACTAGTTACAGGCTTTATTTTACTGACATCTGTTCATCAAAAATAACATATCATACTACAAGAAATTAATTTTAAATCATATGTTCAAAAATACCACCCCCTGCATCGATACAATATTCAGCGCGTTTTTGAATCGATCGCGTTGCGCGTCGAAGTTTTCGGTGAGAGTCACGTATGATTGCTGCAGAATTTTGTATGCGATCCAGCAGTGCATCTCTTGTTTCAACTTTCGTTGCATAAACTAAAGATTTTAACCATCCCCAGAGGCAATAATCAAGTGGAGTGAGGTCCGGTGATCTTGGCGGCCAATTGAGAGAACTCCTCGACCAATCCAATGATGGGGAAAGCGCTCATCGAGGTAAGCCCGAACGTCAAGGCTGTAATGAGCAGGCGCTCCATCATGTTGAAAGTACATGTTTTGCCGTATATCCAAAGGCACATCCTCAAGAAGATCCGTTAAATTAGTTTCCAAGAATTGCAAATAAATTGCCCCCGTCAAACGACCATCTAGCACAACAGGGCCAATCAGCTGATCGTTAAGCATACCGCACCATACATTTACGCTGAACCGACGTTGGAAGTTACTTTCGATTGTGGCATGTGGATTTTCATCCGACCATCGGTGCTCATTGTGAGCGTTATTTACACCGTCCCTGGTGAACTGCGCTTCATCAGTGAACAAGATGTTTCGGTGTATTCCAGGATTCTGACGTATCCAGTTGGAGAATTCCAGTCTTGGGGCAAAATCACCATCTTCAAGATGTTGGATACGCTGAATGTGATATGGTTTCAGGCCATTCTTGCGAAGAGTCTGCCATGCCGCAGTTTGAGGAATTTGAAGACGGGCTGCAAGTCTCCTTGTACTTATTCCAGGGCTACGTTGCACTACACCAAGAATTTCTTCTTGCACCTCCACATCTGGACCATTTTCCCGTTCCGATCAGATCCGTGCACTAGGAAACATACC
>JABXWE010050867.1:0-12443 GCA_014611495.1 Limonius californicus | reverse complement strand
TCTCCTCCCCTACAAACGTCCCGACGTGGTTGCTGCCCGTCGCGTTAGCGTACCGCGGCTATACACCGGTCTGCTGTGATGGGGTGGGCATCGTTCCGCAGCAGAGGGGTTTATTTTCATCGACATTTTTGGGTCGGGTTTGTTTGTTGTTTTTTTTGTGGTTTTCGCTTGATTTTTTTTAGATTTTTTTTGTTGATACCCTCTCGTTTTCACCTGTTCTTTTTCGTTTTGGTTCTGTTTCTCGATTTTCTCTTTCTCAAGAGAATTTCAGGGAAATTCTCTTCAAGTAAGGGGGGTGTTATGTGATTTTTAAATTTGCCGCACACTTTGGTAGTGCCGTAATTGTTTTGCCGCTTCGTAGTAATTAGTATCGCTGTTTAATTAAATTCTTATTTTGGTTACTATTTTCGGTATTTTGTTTTGTCTTTCTTAGCTCAAATTGTGTCAATAGCTCTTTGTGTTAATCGCAAGCTCCTGTTTTTCTTTCGTGCTAAACCTTGAACGCTTCTGGGAATTCCGAGCGTCAAAAACAAAATTCCTTCTCGAACTTCTCCCATATGATTTCGTCATGTTGTGCAATTTTGAGGGGAGACGTGAGATTCCCATGGCATTTTGATTCAGTTGGCATTTAGACCTCCGCCACTCCGGGTCCTTGAAAACAACATCTGTCGAGGCCCGTAAATGTTTTTTTTGGAGTGAAAGCCAGACTTCCGAAAACGACGGTTGAGCTCTGGAGAGCGTTCCCTTTTTTTTCCTCGCGGCGTATATTGCTATCTTTACGATTTACCGTATCGTGTTTTGCTGTAGTGCAAAAGATCCTCGACTTATTAATGTCGGATTTATAGAAAAGTGATAGCAAAATGGTCGCCATGGTTATGGACAATTAAAGTTTTAATCGTTCCTACGAACTTAGTTCGGATCTTTGTGAGGTTAAAGGGGAAATAAATAAATCGTACAAGTGCTGTGCCTGGTTTTTGGTTCGCTCCGTCGTTCTCGAGAATTTTGCTGACATCGTTGACAGCAGTTTGCTACCCATCAAATAGAGCAGCTCAGGGGGTTGATCTCCTCGATTATTCGGATATAGCCCTGTCTGGCATCGCCGAAGTCAACATCTCCCAGGATCAACCACTCCTTTCTTCCCGTTTCTACATGGATTCGACACCTTGATCTTGTGCGAAGCCTTCTCATCCACGAAAGGTAAAAACTACCAAGTTTTGTGCTTGTGGAAAGTAACTTTCGGCTTGGCACGCGTATCTTGCAAAATTCAAATGTATTGACTTTGTTGTTACATCGATAAAAAAAATTATTAACAGTGACCTGAAGCCACTGTTTGTGTTGCATTAATTATATACCGACGCTAATTTTATGCTATCATTTCCTGTAAACTTTACGCCTTTGACCCACACAGTCATTTTAACATAAATATTGTGTGTCAACGACGGCAAGTTTTATTCTCCGAGCGCTCAAGAATTAAGATCCTGTAATTCGGATTTTTGGTGTTAAACTTGTCATATTTTACCAATATTCATATCATTATATGTGTTTTAAAGTTTACTGTGTCTTATTGTTTCTTTTGTACTTGCTGTGTAAGGATTTTGCAAGCTTTAAGATCTAGGAAAAAGCACAAAAGAAAGGTGAGTTCGATTCCCGTAGCTGTGGGTCCTTGGCCTTTCACAAGAACCTTGAAACCAGCTGGACTAGAAAGGTGGCGCCCACTTATTTCGACGCATCCTGTACACAATTTTAAGCATTTCCTCTATAAGCAATTTTAGCGAACCCCCCCTCCAGCCCTGAGTCAAGCCGCTGGCCTTTACCATCTTTTTTTGTTTGCGGGTCCAAGAAAAGCGCGTTTGGCTGTACCAAAAATTTCTTAGCACGCCAACGTGCGATTTTCTTTGTCCCATAATTCTCGTAGCGAGATTTGGCCCGTAACACCCTGTTCAACCTGGTAATGGACGACGTAATGAAAGAAATAAAAGGAAAGGTTAAGAAATTGAAGGTAGGATTCCGGAACATGGAAATGACCGAAATAGCTAAAAGCGTATTTGTTGATGATCTGGTGTCATACGCAAAGAACAAACAAGACTTGCAACTTAACCTGGAAACTTGGAAGAACGCTCTAGTAGCTAGAAATTTAAAAATAAACTCTGAGAAAGGTGATGGTGATAGGAAAACAGAACCTAGATATAGCAATAAAACTAAATGAGCAAGAGATTGAACAAGTAGAATCATTTAAGTACTTGGGAGGAAGATACAGCAGAATGGGAAAATGGATGCTGAAATAAATGATAGACTGGAAAGTGCGGCCAAAGGAAATATCCAAGAAAACGAAAATCGCAGTGTTCAAATCCATATTTAAACCGATATTAACATATGGAAGCGAAATCTGGGTTCTAACGAAACAAATGGAAAGTAAAATTCAGGCCATGGAAATGAGATACCTACGTGGCGTAAAGGGGATAACGAGAAGAGATAGGATCAGAAATGATACAGTAAGAGAAGAACTGGAAGTAGAGCCGATCCTGGGAAGCATAAAACGACAACAACTAAGATGGTTTGGACACATAATACGGATGGGGGAAGAAAGAACAACAAAATTAATTTGGGAGGCAAGATCGCAAGGAAAAGAACAAGACGCATACCAAGGAAAACATGGAACAAAGACGTAGTAGAGAACTTAAGACAAACGGGATTGACTTAGAACGAAGGAAGAAGATTGGCAAAGAATAAAAAGGAATGGCCAAGGAGAATTTATAATTAAATTTAATTTAATTTAGAACGGTTTATAATTGTAATTATTAACTGAATTGTATTAAATTTGTACGACCTTAACACCTAACGGTAGAGCAAGGTTTTGATTATACAGATTATCTCAGAAAGAATGGGCCAGCATCTAGTCATAGATTCCGTCACCGATTAAACCTAATATACCTTAGGCAGAAAATCCTTCCTTAAGAAGTTATAGGGCCTTAAAGTTCAATTTTTTATTTTTTCTTATTATTGTAATTTCCACAAATCTAAAGATATTTCTTTCAAATTTGGTACACATACTAACCATTATGTCGTACAGTGACATAATTATTTTCATTAACCAGACTTGACCGTAAGAGGCACTTAACCTACTACTGAAATCTTATTTTGGCTGTAACTTTGTTATTAGTGGAACATTTTAAAATTTTATGTTATTTTCTGAAATAGAATTAAAAAGTACAAAAATAAGGTACTCTTAGTTTATACGGGTAGAGGCAACCGTTTGCCTTAAAATGCTTGTCCCAAGTTTTGGGTTGTCGTTACGACGTGCAATTATCAGGTCGCCATGATCGCAAAAACAATGGGTAGTGCTTGTGACCTACAGTAAAGAACAATGCTAAGTCAATTAAATACTTTGGTGTAATAGAAATTGTATTTTTAATTTCTGTTTCATTTACGAAAATGCCTCGACATAACGAACGTCACAGCATTTTCGTAAACACAAAACAGAAATTAAAAATACAATTTCTGTTACACCAAAGTATTTAATTGACTTAGCACTGTTCTTTACTGTAGGTCGCAAGCACTACCCATAGTTTTTGCGATCATGGCTACCTGATAATTGCACGTCGTAACGACAACCCAAAATTTGGGACAAGCATTTTAAGGCAAACGGTTGCCTCTACGCGTATAAACTAAGAGTACCTTATTTTTGTACTTTTTAATTCTCTTTCAGAAAATAACATAAAATTTTAAAATGTTCCACTAATAACAAAGTTACAGCCAATATAAAATTTCAGTGGTAGGTTAAGTGCCTCTTACGGTCAAGTCTGGTTAATGAAAATAATTATATCACTGCACGACATAATGATTAGTACGTGTACCACATTTGAAAGAAATATCTTTAGATTTGTAGAAATTACAATAAAAAGAAGAAATAAAATATTGAACTTTAAGGTCCTATAACTTCTTAAGGAAGGACTTTCTGCCTAAGGTATATTAGGTTTAATCGGTTTATTTTAACTTAAAGAATCTATGACTAAACGCTGCCCCATTCTTTCTGAGACACCCTGTATAGATATACCAATATTATTTATTGTACTTCTATAAAATCCACTCGGATATGCATTTCGGCAGCATATTATAATCATTTGAAATTATAAATATCTGTTATCCATATATTTTAATATATCCGATATTTTAAAATATTATTCTATATTTAACTGCTATATGAAATATTCCACACCACCGTTTTTTATCTATAACCGTTTGGTGCACGAACCATAAACCGTTCTTTATTGGTTTCATAAAGTTTATCATTTTCACATTTCTGTTCATACAACCTGGTTGTGCTAGTTTCCCTATCACATGTTATTTCTTTTAGGCTCTCATTCGGATGAGTATTTTCATTTCATTTTATAATAACAATCTCCCTTTAGAAGTGTAATAGGTGCTCCTTTTTGTTACGAGGAACGTAGTGTGGCCAGCACTACGCTCCAGGTGCCTGTCATTACCTCAAGGTGTTACCCCTAGGTACTCATGTAAGGTTGAGTCGACCTAAAGATCGAAATTACCTTTGAAAAACCCACCTAAATTAACAGGGTCTATTGCCTACGAACCTGTTAAGTCCTACCATGCTTCACTTGAAAATATACATAAGCAAAAATAAGAAAAAACAGCAAATTTTAATGTAAAATATGTATTTAGATATTTGAATGACAAAAACAATAATCATCGTGAACCAATGGCGGACCCACGATTTAGTGTCAGCAGAGGTTCAGAAGCGTTCACGGTGTATTAAAATTTGCGAGAATTTTCAAGATTCATAAACTGTTTTTTGTGCGTGTATAAAATGAAATTAGCACACAATTAAGTTAATATAACGCTCGGGCAGAGCCGGACTTACACAATAAGCTAGGCAAGTTCAGCTTAGGGCCCCTCGTTTGGAAGGGCCTAACAAATTATGCTATCAAATTTTTTTGTAGTGATATGGAAAGTCCTTAACTAAGAAGTCTGAAATTGACGATTGAATGGTAGATTGCGCTTTACAAAAATCGTAGGAGAAAACAATTTGCTATTTGCCATATTTAGTTTATTAATATCATAGTATTCTGTTCCATTAATTTGAATAAATCTTGTGCTTAATAAAAACTTTTTCTTGATTTATAAATTTTCAGTTATATTCCACCGTTTTTTTTTATTATTGAAAAGTTTGTGTAGAATGGCGACTCCTAAGAATCGAACTCGAGATATGTTCGTTGTACCGACTGTGCTAGTTCATTTTAACAGTTTTAAAATCGAAATAATTAAAATAAAATTAAAATTTACTTTCTAACTGCATTTTAATAATACAAACAATTCTGAAGAGTATTATCTAACACAATTTCGTATATTTCCGATTGGCCATTGAACTATGAAATATAGTATTATACTTTTTTCTATTATACAGGGTGATTTTAATAGTTATGCAAATATTTTGAACAGCATTTGTTCACATCAAATACATACAATATACGGCAAATTGTTTTATACAAATGTGTACGGTTATGAAATTACAGCCTTCCAAAGTGAGGAGCCTCGGTGGTCTAGTGCGGGAACGCATTGCCACTCGAGGCTACAGTGAAATGCAGTCAAACCGCTGGGCTATCAAATCTCAGCTGGGGAGACCGCATTTCGCTTAGTTAAGTTTAGGGTGCATGTTGCATGAATGTTTAGTGTGTAAGGGACGCCCGCACCCTCCTGAAGTAATGTGAAAGCGGTTCCTGGTGGGAGAGGGGACGGTAGTATGAATGAATGAGGGAAAAAAAGCCTTCTAAAGTGAGACTTGTCCAATTACTTTTCTGATTATAATTATGGTAATAGTTACACGAATGTTTTGAAATTTTATGTGCTTACGTTACTCCCCAAGGTTGCAGATTAGAACCTAGTTCGTTGTAATAAGTGTACCAGAGGCGTATCAACTGGGAGGATCAGGTTCTCTTTTCTACAATATCAATTAAAATATACTGTTTTTCTTATTTTTGAAAAAACACTTTTATTTGCAATGCAAAAATATCTAAAGAAGTACTCCTGTTAAAAGTAGATAATCTCATCGGTTTTCCAGTTAATACAATTTTTATGAAAAATCGAGTTGCCGTGAAAATTTTTAAATTTCGTAATAGATTCAACGTAACAAGACAATCAATAAGCTCGTATAAACATTTGCGGACAAATGTTTTTATGAGCTTTTTTTTTATAGTCTTCTTGTCCTCTATGCTGCCAATTTAATCCCCATAGTACGAAGATTTCAAATTTTTACGGAAACTCGATTTTTCATAATAATTGAATTAACTGGAAAACCTGGAAAACTTTCGATATTTTTGCATTGCAAATAAAAGTGTTTTTTCAAAAATAAAAAAAAACAGTATAATTTAATAGATATGGTAGGAAACAGAACCTGATCTTCCCACGTGAGACGCGTCTGGTACACTTATTACAACGAACTAGGTTCTAATCTGCAACCTTGGGGAGTAACGTACGCACATAAAATTTCAAAACATTCGTGTAACTATTACCATAATTATATGCAGAAAAGTAATCGGACAAGTCTCACTTTAGAAGGCTGTAATTCCGTAACCATACACATTTGTATAAGGCAGTTTTGCGTATATCGTATTCGTTTGATGTGAACAATCACTGCTTAAAATACTTGTATAACTATTAAAGTCACCCTGTATAAGAAAAATGCATTTAAATTATAGATGTATTTATTTATGTCAAAATTCTAATACAATACATATTTTTTAAATTAAAAATAGTTTTTTTAACCAGTCTCCTTTTTAATTTTTGGCGAATTTTTTACATGCAATTTCTTATATTAAAGACTTGAAAGTTTCTTAATATCTATCAGATAATCATTATCATTAATTTCTTTAATCTCTTTTTGACCTTATTATACATTTCTGCTCTAGATGTTAAATGAAAAAATGCGCCCATGGAATATTTTTTAAGGGATTTAAGACTCAGCAAAGGTTTCATTTCAAATACAATTTTTTTTTGGAATAGCAACAAAAGCTCGTTATTTTATATATTATCTATATTTTCTAAATAATTATTTAAAAATTTTAGAACACCGTGTTTCTACCTTAACGCTGAGGAGAGACACCCTTAAGATATAAGAAAATAATAATTGAAAATTTCACCCAAAATTGTTTGAGTACCGCAGGATAATAACAAAAATTTGAGTTCAAAGACATGTTATGCAAAGGAGAGCAAGATAGAAGTGCACAAAAATTTCTTATCACCTGCCACAAACCAATACTATTAGGTAGGTCAGTAATTTCTATTCAGTTATCACAAGTCAGAGTAGTTTTGACGTGTTGGCACTTTGGATTTACCCTACAATTAGCTAATAACCTTCTACACCTTAAATGCATTTTCTATGTATCATCAGCAGTTCTCAAACAAAATTTTATTTAATCTTTTAATTCAAAAAAATAAACTTAATGATTTTTGAAAAATGAATAGTACCTTTGAATTCTACTTGAGCCAATCAATTACTGGTTTAAATATTTGTACCTATTTCTGATACACCTTGTATATTACAAGTCAAGGTTTTATAAAATTTTATCATAAACCAAACAACCTTCGTTGCTGTTTTCTAGAAACAAGAACTAAAAATAAAAACTTTTTTTTAGAAATTCCCAATTATGAATTTTCAAGAAATAGCAGTAATTGAAACTGTCACAAAGAAGACAATCATAATCAGTTGCACAGCAACAAAATGTTTCTAAACTGCATATTTCAAATATATCATCAAATCGATGGAGACCATCTCATATTATTTTATTGATAGCCCTGGTAGATCCTTGTATGGAACTAATAATGCCCTTCCCATTAACGTTTATTATATAGCTTTTCAAATACCTTATACCTACAGTTTTGTATGTACGAGTAATAACCATAACCGCCTTCATCTACGAAGCAGGACTTTTAGGCGCCGCCGTCTAGGCGCCGCCGATTAGGCGCCGGCCACTTAGGCGCCGACCGTTTAGCCGCCGGCCATTTAGGCGCCAGCCGATAAATAATTTTTTATTACCTACAACCTTAAAGCTATAGCAAATGAAACAAACAATTGTAAAAATAATCACTCTATTTATTTATTTCCAGAAAGAAAATACAAAATAAAACAAATGAATTATTTAAAAAATAATTACCTATTCTATTAAAAAATTATGGGATATTTCTCTTAAATATTCTATTTTAGTGCGTCTATCATAACCTTGTACAATGTTTTTTATACGTTCATCAGCTAACAAGTATTTCTTTCGCTTTTGAGGCAAAATTGATTGCCAAGTATATTGGCAGGTATATTGGGTAGGTTAGGTTAGGTTAGGTTAGATTAGGTTAGATTAGTATAGAGTAATTATTTTTACAACTGTTCGTTTCATTTGCTATAGCTTTAAGGTTGTAGGTAATAAAAAATTACTTATCGGCTGGCGCCTAAATGGCCGGCGCCTAAACGGTCGGCGCCTAAGTGGCCGGCGCCTAAACGGCGGCGCCTAAATGGCGGCGCCTAAACGGCGGCGCCTAAAAGTCACGTACCGCTTCATCTATCACTTGTTCTGCTCCAGAAATGATTTTAATTCTTAATAAAACTTTCACAAAATATACAACATGTGTTTGATAACTGCAGATATTTTAAGATGTTTACGAATGTGCCTGAAACTTTCAGAAATATCTTGCTTGTGGCGATTTTAGTGATTATAGTATAGTTACCCTATTTTTTAACATAAATCGGCACATAAATATCTGCCTCACACAGTATATTAATATAGGAGATCTTCCAATCGATTTTGTACTATTTTTAAAAACTCAATAATATGCCTAATTATTGTAACACATAAACATTACATTTTAACGATGAAATACTTAGGTCAAAAGTTTTTATAATCAATCAACAATAAAGCAGATACGTTATGATATTCACATACTTCCGTCTTAGTACGGAAGTAATAGGTATTTAATTTGATTGATTTAATGAGTCATATAAGCATAATTAGAATATTTCTCTTTATTTCCGAAAACCGGATTTATGTTATTTGTTTACATCATTTTATGATGTTTATATACTGCCATTTATATGGTGCCCCAGATATGCGGGAAAAATACTCAGCGATAATCTAAAAGAAAGAGAAAGGTGTTTTGCACTTTGCAGTTCCTGCTAGAATAGTAAATATCTGAAGGCAAGCAATGTTTGTTAGTAACATTTATTCAAATTTTTTAATTCAAAGCTCCTATCGCCATGTAATTAAATTGTATCAAAAGCTATCCTATAACACCAAAAAATATATTTTTACATACTGAAAAATAAAATATATATAGCGAAGTTAATATAAAAATGACGGTGTGGAACAGGGGTTCTCAACCGCCGGTCCGCGACCCTTATTTAACTGGTCCGCGAAAATTTTTTGGGTAATAATTTAAAGCTGGTAGAGCTAGAATATAAAATATATGGAAAATCAAAGTCCAACGTTTTCATATCAAAAAATTTTTCAAAAATTTTCCGCGAATTGTGTTGCGAAACTGTCATACTTCTCAGGTATATTTTTCCTTATAAATGAATTAAATTTACGCCTTCAAGGAAATAACAGTAACCTTTTCAACTTAAACAAAATTGATACAGTTAATAGAAAATGAATAGGAAGCAATGAATAGAAGAAAACAACTATGGGATATCTGTCATTCTTTATCAGATCTAATTAATTTAGAAGATCTGGATATAAAAAGGGATAAATCGTATAATGTACGAAAATCTGCAAGCACTTTCTTGCGCATTTTGTGAAAGTTATCCACCTGAAGAAGATTTCGAATGGGAAATATGTGGATAACGTCTTTGAAAAGGAGAAACTTATTAAATTAAGCTTAGATTTAGGGTTAAAAATATTGTTTGAATCACAGTTTTGGATTAGACTTAGAAATGAATATCCAGTTGTGCATGAAACGGCAATAGGGCCTACTACCTTGTTCAACAAACGTACTTATGCGAACCGACGATTTTGACAGTGACGATGATAAAATCGAAAGTTCTGTCTTACGCATTGCAGTTACCACCTGAAATCCAAGAATTGATCCTCTAACCCACAAACAAAATATAACAAGAACATTGATTGCTGCTGTTTAGAAATTTATACACATATTTATTTTAAAATTAATAAAAAATATTTATTGCTGATTTGCATTTTTGTGCAAAAGTTAATTAAATTTGGTTTAAATTATATTGTCACCGGTCCGCGTAAAAAAATTAATGTTTTCCGGTCCGCAGTACCTTTTGGGTTGAAAAACACTGGTATATGGTATGTGGATGCTTAAAAAGATATAAGGAATTAATACTAGCAGTGACTTGCTTACGAATGACTAAATCACGCGATCTATTTTTTGGTTAATAGGAAATCCCCTGTATAGCGCACATATAGAGTTCTTGCATACTTGAAAAAGTAATAAGAATGCAAATTCTACGGCCTAACAAAAAAAAGAATTAAAAAAACGTTTGTTAAAAGTATGTCCTAATCGACTCTTTTTTGGTTCTAAATGTACATCCTACCTATTATTTCTCAACATTCGTGACATTAATATAGAGTCCAAGGTCTTTGATCCTAAAATTTTTCCATACTGGTGGATAATTGTTATTAGTATCTACAAAATGTACTGAAAATACCCACATTTGTATATTAATATTATTATCAGACAAATGGGAATTTTTACTAATAATGTAGGTTTTAGTTTCCATAATGGACATATTTGGTCAAATGAAAACCGCATGGTATTTTTCAGTTCAGACATTAGAAAAAGTTTTTTAATTGATGTCTTGACCGCCATGGTCAAAGATAACCTTTATTTTACTAGAAACTCTAGTGAAATGTATAATAACGTTTCGAAAACGATGTACCTAGTAGTATGTATAACTTCTTACCTATTAAAATTTCAATATATAGCATTGTTACATGATAACTGTCAGCCCATTCCAGCCAGCATTGTAAAACAAGCAATACTGCGGTTATTAGCACACATTGGTTTACGTCCTACTAGTTTTATTAAAGAAATCCTATTATACATACGAAGTAATCTTCGATTGACGCACATGGTACATCCCCACGTTTTAGTTTAAGGCATTTTATAATATGAATTATGAAAGTCCAGCTTGGCCGCCCCAGTCTCCCGATTTAAGTTTCCTCGATTTTTACCAATGAGGTCATCTAAATTCTAAAGTTTAATCAGATTCGATGAATCACCTAGCCAATTTTAGACGTCTGAAGAATTCTATCCATAAATCCGTAATTTAGAACAGCAGATTCTAATATTTTGTATCCTATACAAGCGGGAAATTTAAAAATAAGAAATGGTACATAATATGCTGACATTTTTGAATATCTCATCACTGGAGAGGACTGAAAACGCTGCTCTAAAAATGGTTCGATTTGCTAATTGAGTGATTCTACCAGCACCAAGTTGAATACACATAGAAAACTCCAATGTATAGAAGACATTGCGAACATATTTTCAGGGGCGCATTCATTCATATTCATTAGTATTATCACTAATTATATAAAATTTACCACTGTTCTTAATATAATTACAATCAACTTTTCTTTCATAATATATAACTTGTTATCCCAGTAACTTGAAAACTAAATCATTTAGAACATAAGTGTATGAAAACTTTTTTCTTATTTTAAGTCACAAACGCTGCCTTTTTTGACAGCTCTAGGTAAGCCTACGATATGACCCTACTTGCCGGACCAGTGCCGCTCTTCCAATTAGTTCATAAATTGGTTTTTTTAATTTACAAAAAATTACAAGCTCGCCTTTACAAGATGCAAAAAAGTTCAACAAACTTAGAGGAATCGTAATTCCTGCGGATGTTAGCTATTCGTTCAAATATAATTATTTCCTGTACCTCGAATTTAGTTTTTTTAATGGTATATGACATAAGTTAATTAGGGAAAGATTTGCAAACCCAGAAGATATACACAGAATTACAACTTATACTACTAGTTCAGCACACAGGAGATATACAGGGTGTCAATTTAATAACGTACAGTGTGTTACATCTCTGAAGTAAAAGCGGTATTGAAAATTTGTAGATAATCTTTCTACGACATGGACGAGGAATCATTTTGACTCATAAGGTAACCTTTCCCATCTAACCCGTTAGGCTCTAGCTAACCCAACAAAAAAATGTCAAATGGTAACCCGCACTTTGTGATACCTCAATGAGAAGCTCTAATAAAATGCTATTCAATAGTAGCAAACATTTTTTTACATATTTTGTTTCGTAAAAATTAAAAAATAAAATTCACAAATGCAATTATTTTAATTCAAATTACAAATGTATTAGTATAAACATAGAAGTTCAAAATTATTTTGATTATTCTTTAGTTCAATGATTCCTAAAGTGTGATATAGAATTAGGGGGGGGGGGGATCGCGGGAGGA
>JABXWE010050866.1:0-21875 GCA_014611495.1 Limonius californicus | reverse complement strand
AAGAGAACAACTCAGGACAACAACACAAAAAAGAGATAGTATCTCCCTTTATCTTACATTTCGTCGAAAAAATTACACCACTAATCAATTTAATAAATTCTGCCGTCAAAAGTAATGAATACTATTACGAAATACTAAAAGGCAACAAAGTAAAGCTACAAACAAATAATATTGAAAATTACAAAAAAAATCAAAAAAACACTCGACGATAACAAAGTAATCAGACATACGTATACACTCGAAGAAAACAAAAAGTACAGAGTAGTGCTTCGAAATTTACACCACACTACAGAACACGCACTACAAACCCTTGGTCACACAGTAGAGAATATAAGCGGCGGATATATAAAGAACAAGCAAAATATACCAAAAACTCTCTTCTTCATCGACCTTAAGAAGAAAGACAACAATACAGAAAGATTCGAAACCAAATTATTGTTAAACGCTGTTGTAAAATTCGAAGAACCAAGAAAGAAATCAAACTTAATCCAATGCCTAAGATGCTGCTGTTATGGACACACAAAGAGTAACTGCACACGCCCAATGCGTTGCTACAAATGTGCTGGGAAACACGACTACAAAACATGCAACAAAAAAAAAGATGAAGGTAAGGACCCAAAGTGTATACTTTGTGGTGGAACTCACCCGCCTACCGCAAAAATATGCAAAGTATACCAAGAAATAGTCAACAGAAGATTCCCATCTCGATAACTCCCAACACCAACGAACCTGGTAACCGAGAGAGCAAAGCTCCAACAAAACAGCTCTCAAGAACAAGAAAAACCCAACATGCCAAAACCCAAAAATCAATACAGCACACAGCGCACCGTAGATCTCCCACAACAAGCACAACAAAACACGACTAAACCAAACCGATACAGCACACAGAGTACTATAAACTTACCACAACAAGAACAACAACCCATTATAGCAAAACCACAAAACCAATACATCACTCAGCACACCCCAAATCTACTACAACAACCAGCATATGCCCAAGTAGCTAATGACAGCAACATTATCACCTTCCTACAAGCAACTATAACAAACCAACAACAAACTATGAACCAAATGGCATCAGAAATCAAAAGTTTAAGAGAACAGCTCACACAACTAACCAATCTCATAATTAAAAATGGCACAACTGTTTAAGATCGCACTATGGAATGCCAATGACTTAGTTAAACACAAACAGGAAGTCGAAACATTCTTAATTCACAACAACATAGACATTCTACTATTATCTGAAACCCATTTCACCAGTAATACATACTTTAACATAAAACATTTCACCCTATACCACACCACTCACCCAGACGCAGATATAACACCCAGAGGAGGAACTGCAATACTGGTTAAACAATACATCAAACACTATGAATTACCCAAGTACCAAAAAAACTTTCTACAAGCAACGAGTATAGTGGTTGAAGATTGGCATGGCCCTCTTACCATATCAGCCGCATACTGCCCCCCAAACTATCCTACAAAAAAAGAAGAAACCGCAGAATGCTTCACTACACTGGGAAACAGATTTCTGGCAGGCGGAGACTACAACGCCAAAAACACGGCGTGGGGCTCAAGATTAACAGCGCCAGGTAGAGGTAGAGTAATACACAACATCATGCAAGACCTGAGTCTAAATCACTTATCAACATATACTCCGACATACTGGCCCACGGACCCAGACAAATTGCCAGATCTACTGGACTTTTTCATAACAAAAGGAATCCCCACCGGCTACCTGGCAATAGAATCCAACCTCGATTTATACTCCGACCACACACCAGTAATAGCTACTGTTAGTGGTACAATCATTGAAAAATATGGGATAGAAAGACTCTACAATAAAAGAACAAACTGGGAATACAACAAACACCAAATTGAACAAAAAACAAATCTCAACATTCCACTAAAAACAGAACCAGATGTTGAGCTGGCCATCAATCACCTCAACAATATCATACAGGAATCCTCTAGAGAATCTACACCAGATATTCCAGTGCGAAGACTTAACCAACATTGTCCAATCATAGTGAAACAGAAAATTGCCGAAAAAAGACGTCTGCGAAGAATTTAGCAACGGACTAGATACCCACAAGACAAAAATCGCTATGACAAAGCCTCTCGAGAACTAAAAAATCTTATAACGAACTTAGAAAACAAATCCTTTAACGAACATTTAGAGAACCTAACTAACACAGCCGATACAAACTACTCACTATGGAAGTCAGCCAGAAACATAAAATGTCACAAAGAACCGATTCCTCCAATTCGCAAACCAGATAGAATGCGGGCCCGGACCGATCTAGAAAAAGCATACGCGTTTGCACATCAGCTGGAAAAAGTCTTCCAGCCCCTCCCATCGCAAGCAGCACCAGTAGAAGAAGCAAGAATAAAACAAAACCTAGAAGCACCCTTCCAGATGTCACCACTACCGAAGCTCTTTACAGTAAAAGAGGTAACTAGGATGATTAAAAACAATCTAAATTCAAAAAAAGCCCCCGGTTATGATGACGTCACTGGAAAGCTTATAAAAGAACTACCAAGGAAGGGGATCGTCCTGCTGACAATCATTTTCAATGCAATCCTACGCCTCGGCTACTTTCTAGCGCAATGGAAAGTAGCCAAAGTTATACTCATCCCAAAACCCGGAAAACCCCCACACGACGTCTCCTCCTATAGACCTATCAGCTTACTCCCATATCCTGAGCAAACTGCTTGAAAAACTACTACTAACAAGATTAGCGCCGCACATTGAATCCAACAATCTTCTCCCAGACCACCAGTTCGGGTTCAGGCAGAAACACAGTACCATCGAACAACTGCACAGAATGGTTAACAATATCAATCAGGCATTTGAAGACAGAAACTACTGCGTAGCGGCCTTCCTAGACGTAAGCCAGGCCTTTGATAAGGTCTGGCACCAGGGTCTGCTCTACAAACTAAAAAACAACTTCCCACACACAATATATATATTATCCTGGAATCCTATCTACTCGAGAGGTACTTCATGGTAAAGTATGGTCAAGCAACAACCGAACTCTTCCCAGTGCAATCAGGAGTCCCGCAGGGTAGCGTACTTGGCCCTATCCTCTACCTCTTGTTCACAGCTGACCTGCCAACCAGCGAAGACACAACAACAGCCTCGTTCGCTGACGATAAAGCTATAATGGTAAACCACCTCGACCCTAACGTAGCAGCAAACTTTCTACAACAACACCTCAACAAGATCCAAGATTGGACAAGAATATGGAGAATTAAAATAAACGAATTGAAATCGACACAGGTAACATTCACAAAACGTAGAGGCAACGCACCCCCCCATAACTCTTAATGGGCAAATCCTACCGCAATCTGATAGCGCGAAATACCTAGGTATACACCTAGATAGAGGACTTACCTGGAAAACGCATATCCATAATAAACGGAAACAGCTCGGACTCAATTTCAGAGAGTACTACTGGCTTCTAGGAAGACAATCTAAACTCACTCTAAATAATAAATTACTAATATATAAAGTTGCCCTCAAGCCCATATGGACTTATGGAGTGCAGTTATGGGGAACAGCAGCCAAATCACACCTGGAGATTGTGGAGAGATTCCAGTCAAAAGTTCTACGCACTATAACAAACGCACCGTGGTACATACCAAACAGAAAAATTAGAAGTGACCTGGAAGTGAACTCCGTAAAGCAACAGATCAGTGAATACAGTGGACGTTATCTAAAAAGACTCGACACCCACCCAAATATTCTGGCAGTGAATCTACTAGACAATAGTGAATAAACGCAAAGACTAAAAAGATTTAGACCCCTAGAACTACCCTACAGGTTCTAAAATAAAAACAAAATACTAAAAATAGAAGTTAAGTGCTAAGTTCATATATACACATATACTAAATAAAAGTAAAAAGTGGGGATTGATATCACTGGATACCAACCCCAAATTATAGGCATACTCCGCAAGCATACCACAAACTTGCTTATAATACTATTTATATCCTGTACTGATTGCATGTAGAAATAAACAAATTAAAAAAAATATGTCCCAAATATTTCAATTCTTTAACTTCCTCTATGATATAGTGGTTTGTATGTTACCTCCTATCGCTAGGTTGGTCATATGACCAATTTTTATTAACACCATTCCGGAAATAAAATCGTAACATCTTCGTGATCTTCCACAAAAACCAATTTAGCTGGTTGTAGAAGGTCATAGAAGTATATTCGGCCATTTTAATTATTATTCTAATATTATATCTGTATTTCTACTAAGATCTTCTGGCAATTATCGAATTAAGAGTCATAAAGTGAGGAAATAATTTTCTCCGTTGATTTTCCAGCCTTTTAGAGGCATTTTACGTATGATGAAACAATGTAAATCATGGATTCATCCACAGACAAGATACATTGAGTTGCTTTTTTTTTACTACTAATTCATAAAATACTGTGAATCCTTCACTTGTTGATTACTAATAGTGGACTGGCCAATTAGATATTACTGATTTATGAAGAGTACTAAATCAATACTTATAAAGCCGAAATAACATCTGCACGTTGTGCATTGACGGTGTGAGGTGTTAACTTTCCTGATATACGATCTACTTCTGTATTCGTTTACGTTCGTTCTGAATTTATCTCATCCTTGATAAATTGGCTCCATAAAGTCACTTCGTATGGAGGCATGATGTTTACTATTTACTATTTATGACATTTTTAGATCATTCTCACAATTTAGTAAAGTAAACATTCAAATTTTTCTCAGGAAATCCGCGAATAAAAACGAGAACCTTTGTGTTTGCTGCTACATATTTTCTATTCCCAAAAGTTATTAAGTTAGTTCTTCTTACACATTCATGGCATGATGGTTTGGGAAAATCTAAATGATGTTTCCGCTTATTCCTTATTTTCTACGTTTTTGCATGCGATGCCACAAACGCACTAAAATTTATTTAATATTGAGTTATATGTATTGTTTAGAATATTGATTCTACGAACTACATATGCTGTCAACCTTAAGTAATTATTGATCCCTCTATCGAGAACAAAGTAGCACTGATAAAAGTTTAATTGATTCTTATAGTTAAGAATTTCTGGAAATTAAACAGCGCATGTGTGTAAGCCCTTTCCTCTTAAATAATGCTATTATGAACAGATTATGTTATCAAGTAGCAAATTATATATAAAGTCAGTTTCAGGTTTGGTAAACATGATCAATCTCGAACTACAGAGTTAAATGGATTCTCACAGAGAAAGTTGAATTTTAACCCTTTACTATAGCAAACCACGAACGCTTTATGAGAAAAGTTACATCTTAAAATTTCATGCCCGTTTGACCTACTTTTGAAGCTTCACGCTATGATAAAATGATAATAACCTAATACTTTTCTTAAAGTTGCAGACGCAGAATACCTTTAAAATTGAATTCTTTTGACGATAATTTTGGAAGGTTACAGTCAATTTGCAGTGAATTGGGAAAATGATTATACTAAATAACATCTTCCGGTTTGAAAACCTCGTAGAAAGGTAGTTGCTTAATATATGTTAATGACAATAATTCATGTTTTTATACTAAATTTAAATTTTTGGTAGCAGAATAGATGTGTACTGGAGCATAAACTTTCCTAAGCTATAATATATTATAGATTCTCGTGTTTCTTTGCCGAGTTTAATAAGAGCAATGTGAGGCGATCGCTTCGTTAGAGCATTTCTTGGTACATCGTATGCTGTCATTAAATTAATGGAAACAATTTTCAAGGACATTGCCCTGTTTCTGGAATCATTATACTAAGCTCTTGATTTTGCTTGTGTTTGATTTTAATTAGGATAGTAGCATATCTTGCAGTTGACGACCAAACTGGGGTGCTTAATTAAAAAAGGGTTTAAATTATCGGCCCTTGCTTATCTTCTCTTGCCCGAAGCATAAAGACTTTCGCGAAAGTTACTAATTTTGTAAATGCTTAGTGCTTTAACAATATTCTTGTTTTAAAGTATATAGTATCCTTAAAATCATATATCAAATTATTTTTATTTTATCGAATAAACACGCTATTTAAAACAAATGATATAAAGAGCAGTTGTTTTATTATTATTCTTATTATTATTATTTTCATTTTTCTGTGCACGCCTGCTTCTCGTCCACAGAGGAAAAATTCATTTCAGCCTATGGAGAGGAATTTTCATACTACATGACAGGTCTGTAAAATAGCTGCTCTTTGCATTACGGCCACCAGTTTTGTTGTAAGTCCGGCCTTTATGAGGTAAGTGGAAAGCCTGGTAGAAACAGCGCCCTCAACAGAGACTACTATAGGAATTATACAAATATCACAGAGCTTCCATAGTCGTTTAAGTTCTACTGCGAGATTCTGATATTTATCGATTTTCTGGATCTCAGTGCGACTTATGTTAGAGGTGAGGGGAATGGCAATGTCTAAGATAAAACCCTTTTCTAAGTGTTTCTCAATCAGCACAATATCCGGTCGGTTGGCGTCAACGGACTTATCGCTAATTACGGGCGATCCCGGTAAAGAAGATATTCCTGGCTTTCGCGAATCGGATCGGGTGTGTTTATAATATGGTACTGATTTTTTAATTATTTTATTTTTCAGGGCTAATTGTTGATGGAAGATCTTAGCTACTTGGTTGTGTCTACTTAAATACACACTATTCGCTAGCATATCGCATCTCGACGTGATACGTTCGATGGCTTCGCCGGTCCGTTGACATTTTCTGCATTTGTCTTTCACATTGAGATGTAAAACGTGTTTTTCGTAGTTGTCGGTGCGTGTGACCCTGCCTTGTATCGCGAATAGGAATCCCTCCATCTCTGGGTACAGGTATCCGCTCCGGATGAAGTTACTGGAGGCATACTTATCAATGTGTTCTTGTTCTAGGCTGGAAGGAAATCTGCCATGCAACGTTTTGCTTTTCCACGAGTGAATTAGGTCTTGGTTTGTTTGCAGAGCTTCTGCTCTGTCTTCCTGATATGTCTCTAACAGTTCTTGGGCGACCTCTATCTCTATTTTGAACAGGAAGGCTATTTCCAGTTTCTCGATATCTGTGATTTGTAGCTCAAATTACTACGTGGCTTGGTTGGCTTTTATTAGGAAAATGCTGAGCGTAAACCCTAGCAGCCTCATTGCGGTTTCCCTCACATTCCGCAAGAATCCAAATCATATCCACGTACTCGTTTATAGCATACGCCATAATGATGGTCAAGACACAAGTGAACTCATTAATATGAATTAACGGCGAATTTAATGCAGAATTCGTAATATCAATTCAAAATCGATTTACTTGTTTACTTGACACACGTGTCAAAACGCAAACAAAAAAATTTTCGAAATTTTTATCACGGAAGCCATGCACCTGCATTGTTGTCAAATTGTACCTTTACCAAAAGCATAATTTTTAACAGTACTTCCAAACGAAGAACTACATTGCTAATTCAATGTTAATTAGCGGTTTTGAATTAATTCAGGTTTCCTCATTAAGCAAATACATGTTTACTTAATTTCTTATAACAATTTGTCTAAAATTCTGCACTAAAGGTATGAACTTTAACATCATCGTACAAGAAAACTAAGCTGCGGAGCAAATTTTTTCTTGCAGTTTTGTCTTAAGAATTCTTTAAGGAAAAATTTTACCTGAAGCTTTTAAGGCAATTTAGGGACACCCTGTATAAATATATATAAATACGTGTGTGTGTAAAATTTAAGGCAAATATAGGCAACATTTTAACCCAGTTCTGCACCAGAATGTACACAATTACCCTTTTTCTCTCCTTAGAACAGCATTCCTGTAGATAATTGATTGTTTGTACGGGGAGTGTTATTTCTGCCCTTTGACAGACACTGCGGTCTCTTGGGCCTATTGTGCATCCCCTTCGGTCGTTAGTCGCTGTCAAGTAGATCCGTCCCCTTTATCAGATCTAGGAGTTTGTTGATCAGACTGGCTTGCGGTTGTATCTCGTTGGGATTAGTGCCCTCAAAGATTTCATGTCTTCTATGAGGTAAGGTTTCGCATTGGAATATTATGTGGAATGCTGTTTCCTCTTCCACGCCACACCGCGTATATGTAGGATCTTCGTTAAATAGTCCCTTGCATTCCTGTACTTAGAAGTACGTTTTGGAAACAGTTTTCCTTTTGGTACCAAATCGTTCAGATCGATCCTGAAGGCTTCTTCATAGATAAACCAGTTTCCTTGTGTCAATATATTTTACTGTCCAATATTTCCATGTTGACTTTATATCTTACCAATTCAGAGATCCCTATAGTGTACCCACTATAGTAGATATTAAATTAATTTATTAAATTGAATTTAATAATCTGAATATACTATGAAAATGTATCTCGTATAATCTATCAATGTTTCATTACATGTTAAAAATTAAATTAGTTTATATTTTCACTGTATCATTATTTATGATAATTGTGTTATAAATAGGATGTGTTCCAATATCACAGGCGATCCTTCAGCACGAATCTTATAAAAAAAAATTACGTTTTTTAACTAATCTCATAGAAAAATATTAATGAGGTTGTGTGCGTTTATCTTGCCGGTCACTGAATAGGGCCATCATCTAGTACCCATTACTAACCTACTTCTTCGTACTAGTTCTAGTCTTGTCCATCGTACAATATGCTCTGTTGCGTCCCCTATTGTTTCATTTCTGACCCTATCTTGTGTTTTCCATACGATAGTTCTAGGCGTTGGCATCTTGTTTGTTCTTAACAGATTTTTTGATTTTCCTGTATCGGCTCTTGCTTCTACCGCGTGTGACATAACCGACCCATCGCAGGTCTTACAAATATGGACTTTTCTGTCCATGCTCCTCTCCCTATTGCTCCACATAATATCGCTCATGCTACCCGAACTGAAAATCGCTTAATTTATTGGTTTTTTTACATGTTCGTAGAATTTTGCAAAGCTGGATGTCCCTACATATTCCCAAGCAGTCATTACCTAATTGCCTAAACCATACGTTCATTATTGTCAAAAAGTTTACATTGGCGTGGTTCTATCGATATAGTAAGACCCGTCGTCTTTTCGTTATTGCTTACCAAAAGTATTAATTAAATGTTATCTCACCACAATGGAATTGCACTATTTGCGGAAAGTAGCATATTACTAGCAATTTTATACCACATTATGTAACCAGTAATTTGTTCGATTTCTTAGAACAATATTAATATATTTTCACTGACAAAGGGCTATTATAAAGAAATTAATGATGTTGTTATTATTCATATCACGCTAACCGTTAATAACCGTAATAGTAAATATGTGATGATAATTATCATGTATTGTCTGTATAAAAAATCCGATTGACTAATTAAAGTTGAATTGAATTGAATTGAATATATAAAACTTTGAGAACCCTTTACGACCACGATATTTATTATATAGCCTTGTCGCAACTAATGATTCCGGAAATATGTAATATGAAATACATTTTTTCATTTAATAATATAAACTCACCTGCGTACACGTTTATACCATAAGGATCATTTAATAAATTAAATAAATAAACGAAATTAATTAAACAGAATATGTAATACAATAAAAATTATAAATTTTGCAACGGCCATTAAACACATGCATCGAAGATGAAAATACGAAAATCATTATTCGGACATTAGAGAACTCTAACCATATCCCAATTAATAGACACATCAGGCAAGGAGATACCATTATCATAATCGTCGTCCTTTTTCTAGCCAATACTGGATGTAACGCTTCCCTATCATTGTCTATTTTGTTCTATCTATTGCCCTAGTTATCCTCGCTAGTTTAATGATATCATCACGGCATCTAGTTGGTGATATTTTCCTTCCTCGTCTGTATATTCTTGGTCAGCAATCAATGACTCTCTTCGTCCATCTGTCGTCCTGTTTTCTAGTGATGCAGTTACAATGACTACTCCACTTTTCTCAGTTGTATGATCATTTCATTTGGAATTTTGTCCATCAATGTTATATCCTTATATCTAAGATTCATCGCCCTTTGTGCCATTTCTCCTAAACAGTTTGTAAAACGCATTTAAGACCTTAAAATGACAGAATATGGGTATAAACATAAATGGTGAATACCTTTCAAACCTACGTTCCGCAGGCGACATTGTATTACTATCAATATCATGTCTCACTTAGAAGTAACGTTAAGACGACTACAAACGGATACAGAGAGAATAGGGCTTAAAATTAATATCTCGAAAACAAAAATCATGGTAAATACAAACAATGCAACATGAACGCATAAAACTAATAGACGATTATTTGTATCTATGCCATAAAATATCATTATCAGGAGAAATTCAATCAGTGGAAATTGATAGACCATTCGAATTAGCATAGGCAGTATTTGCTGAACTTAAATAACAAATATTTAATATAAGCCTTCCGCAACATTTAAAGATAAAAGTCTACAATCACTCCATTCTGCGAATACTAACCTACTCATTGGAAACATGGACCTCTAAAAAATATTAACGGTGGTGACCGCTCTTCCGGTTCAGGTTACACTGTATTTAATAATTTTAGGGTACGTTAAAATAAATTTTTTTCTTTTTATAAAGATTTATATGAATCTCTAGAGGGTCTCGACTTGTACAGCTAAGGTGACCATTCACCTATGATCAGGAGAATTAAGCACCGTTTTCTCCGGTCAGTACTTGGATAAGAATCCCAAGACTATATGCGCCGTGCTAGCGGCGGACACGCTAGTAGTCTGTCTCGTATGTCATGTTAACACCATAATTAAAGGGGTTAAAAGTTTCCTTCACTATAAATGGTACGAGTAAAAGAAGAAGAATGAATGTGAGAAGGGGTTTGGCATAAGCTGTGGGAGCGTAGTGGTTGGAGGGTCACCTCATGGTCCACTCACACTGAAAAGTCAAAATCCGGAAAGGCACCCGACACCGAAACAATTTTGATTAAGAAACGAAAAAAAAATAGAACAAAATAAACATTTGCAGACGGAATAAAAGGTTGAATTTTTTAAGCTTCTTGTAAAACGTTGCTCTTAGAAGGTTCTAAAATATCGAATCCATATATAGGTAACCCTAACTTCCTTCTGTCAGACGTTTTATAACGGCGATTAATCGGCTAAACCATTTTTCATGTTTAACTTAACGCTGCGAATTAAATAGGATGAAATTTCAAATTCAACTTGAAAGACGTATTTTGCGAGAACACATTTTACTCATTACTTTTCGTTATGTTTCAAAAACAAGAGTAGACATTAAATCCTTTTGTATCAATGACAATCATAAAATAAATTGAGCTGCACTAAAATAGAAATGATATAATCAAAATAATAAAATAGAAAGACATAAGGAAAGTATAGTACATATACTGTGGTACCATTTTTAAACTTATAAATTGCGTCGTATTGCTACGGAAAATGACATCGTATATTAGAAATACTCTCCCAGCACGATTACTATTCATGTGTATTTATTATTTCTATGTATTAATAAAGGTTACACGCATGTAGTTTTTCTATAATCATGACCGCAAAAATTAATAAATAATTTCTAAAAATTACGAAACACCTAGGTTAAAATATGAAACACGGATTCCATTCAAAATGATTTAAATTGTATAGGATGCAACAAATATTTATTAACGAATACTTCATTCGAAGAGAATTTGTTTTGTTTATTATAATAGCATAATAATTATCCTTGCGAAAACAAAAAACTTTGCAACAGCAACCTACGCGATTTGTAATTGGAACCGAAAATCAAAATTTGAAATTGTAGTTTCGTCGGTAAACAATTCTTTTGATAAAGTTTTTATCTTGATTATTAATTTCTAAACCCCTACGTTCGGTCATGATCCTTTGAATATAATCCACTACGTACAGTTGAAATAATCAAATTTTCAAAATACCTTTCTGTATTGAACAGTCATTGATGTTACTAGTTACATCTATCAGCATTGCAGGTGTATGTGAGCATATATAGCAACTTCCATCACTTCTAGGGGGTTTTCATCATTGCTTAGAATTCTGCGACGATTAACTTTAATTCGTGACTTGGCATTGCGTGTTTCTATAAAATTCTTCACAATTCTGAATATGTGTAGTTGGCTTCATAATTGGAGAACGGCCCGAATATGTTTCATTAAAATTATGTTACTTCGTGTGATGTTTGTCTATTGACAAACCCAATCATCACATGAGTACGATTGTTTTTCCGCAAATTAATCATATAAACACAAATCGTTAAATACAACAAAATAAACTCTACAGTATGGAAACATTTGTAATTTATATCAAGTTGTTTAATTTATCAAGAATGATCACCAAAATGTTGATAGGGGTTGGCTATGACAAATAAAATATGATTCTTTAGTTAAACCATGCACTTTACTTCAATTACGTAAGAGTAACTAAATTATAGTTTAGTTAGCTACTTTGCGTGGAAAGTATATATTTTAAAGAGAAGATTACGGTATACTAGAAGCAGTGTGCACTGTTAAATCTCTACAGCTGTTTCATACAACTCTTTATTATACTTTATATATCCAACCTATTAAATCTTCTGCGCCGCATCGACCAACAAAAATTTGTCAAGGTCCGCAAATAAAATTTAATATTTACTAACGACTACAATGTAACCCATATTACCAGCGAGTATAATAAAATAGCATTTACTTCCCACAAGAGACGTCACAAACAGAGTATGTTTTTGAACTACCGGAGATATTTCTTTATACGGGTACAGGTATAACTTCTATACGTCCATCTTCGACGTATTCACAAAAATCTTGAAATTGGCGGTAATGTATTCTTTTTTTTATGAAATTTATTGTTTCAGTAACGTTCTTAATTTTCTATATTTCACAAGTCTTTCCACAAAAACTGTCTTGATACCTAATGGAGTGATACTTCATAAAACGCAAATGATCAATCTTTCTTACATCATCGTCTATTAGTTTTGCTAGTCCTTCTTTCTTTCCAACCATAGCTCGCCAGTGACTACACCAGCGGTTCTCAAACTTTGGTATTTCGCACCCTTCCTTTTTTACCTTGAATAATTATGGGCCCCTGCAGAATGTAAGATAGATAAGAGTAACCCAATGGGAAGAAACTTATTTAATTCGGTTTGGTAATATAGACTACGCTGCTGATGATGTGCAATCGCGCTGCATTATCACCTGATACCAATACGTCGCGAACTTTCCAGATTGAAGTTGTTGGTTGTGTCGTTGTGACTGTGTTACATAACTACATAAGCGGGTTTGTCAGTTGGAGTTCAAACGCTGAAAAACATTATTGTATATTTACGTACACGTTTAGTAAATATGAATAAATTTTTAATTGGAGGCAAACGTAAGCTTAAAGACGAAGAAGCTTTTACTTCATCAGAAATGCCCAGTACCAGTGCTAATCTTGTTATAAAATCAAAAACACGAAAATATGACCAAGCAAACTTCGGTTTTACAAGCATGGAAATAAGTAGTTAAGAAAAACTTCAATGTGTTATTTGCCTCAAAATTTTGGCTGCAGATAGCAAGAAACCCAATAAATTAAAGAGGCATTTAGAAACTCTGCACGAAGAATATGTCGGTAAACCCCGTGAATTCTTTGCAGAGAAACCCAGATCTAAAT
Source organism: Limonius californicus (assembly GCA_014611495.1). NCBI lineage: Eukaryota > Metazoa > Arthropoda > Insecta > Coleoptera > Elateridae > Limonius > Limonius californicus. The sequence continues at coordinate 8,256 of JABXWE010050866.1, read as the reverse complement.
GACAAAGCTTTAATGGCATCACACAAAGTGGCTTATAAAATAACCAAATGCAAGAAGCCACATACGATTGCAGAGCAACTAATTTTACCAGCTGCCATAGACATGGTAGAAACAATATTTGGTATGCTAAACAACTCAAGAATATTTCTGTGTCAAACGATACAATTTTCCATATTCAGCAACAGTTTGAATCTGAGTTAGTTGGAAAACTATTTGCCATACAACTTGATGAAGCAACAGAGAGCAGTAATGATTCTCATTTGATTTGCTATATCAGATTCTGTGAGGGAGCTGCAGTAGTTGAAGACTTGCTATTTTGCAAGCCTATACAAGGAAGAGCAACTGCTGTGGAGTGGTTCAGAATTACAAATGATGCTATGAAGCCATGTCTGGTAGATATAACAGATTACAAGCATTTGTGAAGAAGGAATCTCCAGGAGTAGTCCGGACACACTGCATGGCTCATTGGGAAGCTTTAGCATCAAAATCGCGAATCCTGGACTAAATATTGTTCTGATAGTAGTTAGTAATGTAGTTAATTACATATAAACCAGACCTCTACAATCAAGAATTTTCTCTGCTCTTTGCGAAGATATGGGAGCTGAACATGTATCATTGTTGTTTTATTCTTCATCCAGATGCTTGTCACGCGATAAGGTCATGACGCGCGTCTACGAACTAAGATATGAAATAGCGACATTCTTTGGCTAATAAAGTTAAATAAAGTTTTTAAAAGTGTTTAAAAATTTAAGACTCTCGAATTACATTATTCCAATTGATTGAAGTTGATAGGGTATAGCCCTATCAACTTGTTAACTGTATTTTGACGGTTCATAAATGTATGGGAGATATGCCCTTGAAAATTCAAGTAGTGTTGTTAAGTTCGTCCATCAACTATATTCCTGTTTTGTTATTATTTCTTAAAATCCATTTCTATATTTAGTTGATACTTTGACTAACTGTTGTAGCAAATGTATGCGTAGTCTAGCAAGTGCGTATATTTACTAGGAATATTAAACATTTTTATATTGAGTGGATACTTTTACTAAAATCTTAGGTAAATGTATACACTGACTAATGAGCATATACATTTACTACGCTTGAAGCTTTTGCTGTGACATATATATGATACTCTTTTTATATCAGATTACATTTTTAGCCTTAAAGATTGTTTAAATTAAGGAAGTTGGATAAAACTAAAAACAGAATCTGATGCTGTTCTAAAATTTGACATATATTATCATCTTGTTTAAATATTTATAAAAAACTAAAGACGGTCTTTATCTAATGTTATATATTTCCACCGTTGTTTACCTTAGCTCTGAAATACAAGTGGTTTTTTGGAAATAATGTTTAAAATTAGATAAAGTTATTTAGCAATTCATGACACTCTTAGCTTTCAAAATATAACAGAAAATTGTATTTCTTGAATGACAGCGGAGGTGAGCTCATTAAAAAAACATTTGTTTATTGATTTCATTGATATAGGGTTTGATATACCTTGCTCTTATGTTTTTTAACACCTAAACATGTTCATTGGTGCGATTATATGGGCTTTCTAGAGCAAATGTTTTATTGATAATGTTCCCAAGCTATTAAAGATTTTAATTGAATGATTATTAGAAAATAATTTGTAAATGAAATAATTGCAACTTAAAATTAAAAGTGCTTCACATTTGGCATAAGAGTAGTTTCTGCAAATTGTTACATGAAATTTTTCCATGACTGAAGAAATTCTCTTTATAGAATTTACACGGGTATATCTTGTAAATAAAAAAGTAAGAGTAGCACATGCATTACATACAGTCGAACAGGATAAATCTCTTTGGCGCAATAGGAAAATTTACAGGCACACAATTTTTTTAGAAATAACACCGGTTGTGTATAGTATCTGAAGATTTCGTCGACAGAGATAGCACTTGCGTTATCAATATAACTCGTAAAAAATTGTCACAAATAGACTGTATAGTATGAACAGGTGCATCATCTTGCTGAAAACACATACAGTTTCTAAGCAGTTTAGTGGCAATATATCTAATGCGTCCTCCAGGTTATTCTGAAGAAACTGTTAATATCCCCCTCCATTTGTAAAGGACGAACTCAATGATTCTATGACCCAGTATGGCACCTCATGCATTTATTGATAAAACATTAGAATATTGTTCTTTAATAGTAAGATATTATATTCGAATATGGTTGTGCCAATTACATTTTTGGGGGACAAAATAGCGCGTCGATAATAGCCCCTACCCAAAAAATAGTATAAAACTTCTTGAATGGCCCCTTCAAAATAGAAATAATAATGTGCATAATTATGAACATATTTTATAATATCAAATTTACAATTTCCATTAAATGTTATTATTTAATTCGTTTGTTGTTGTTGTTGTTACTGATTGAGCGCGATCTAGGACGCGGATTTCCAAGCATCTCTATACACTGAGCTCTTGGCTTATTGAAACCGAATCTATGAATTTTGCCTGTCTGAGATAGTTCAACCCCAGCAGTCATTTCTAATATGTGGTAGTGGCACGGAACCTACGACTTTAGGTACTCCTTAGCCGACAGATTATTCCCCTCTAGAAAAAACTCACTGACTTCGGCCGGATTCGAACCCTCGCTAACCATAAGACCACCCAGGTCGGTTATTATTTGATTTAGTATAGGATCTATACATCTATTTTTGCATTCATATGGTTATTGATTTTTGAGTGAAATTGTATCATTTAATGGAGATCGTAGATCTATTGTTTAAGTAAAACCACATTTTCCATGAAATCAAATGGCAACAAGGTACAAAGTTACTAAATATTGCCAGCGTTAAATGAGAAATGTAGTATCACTAAAACTTTATACTAAACTGCTAACAAATGTGAATTATGTTCTTGTTGATGCTTCTTTATACTATTCTTTGTGAAGACGCTATTTTTGATGGAGCTATTTTTGAGACATATACCCATGTAAAATCTCCATTATTAATGAATTACGACAAATCAGCAAATAACATAGTGCTTGAATGGTTGCCTATTCCTTGTACAAATCATCTAGCATAATGCAATCCCTTTCTGGGTCAGCAGGGTAAGGCATATTTCTAATATGATTTTCATACGGCCTGAACTATCCTTTTACAAAATAGCAAGCGCATCTGCGTGGAATGTTGGTTTATAATTTCATTATGTCAAAATACTTTCTTCGTTTCCTTGTGTAAATTTCTTGTTAGCATCAATCGGTTTCATAAATGACCCATAGTTTTCAGTTGTTTTCTAATATTTCGCCCAATTGCCTTCCTTCCGTATATCTTTATATCAATATATCAAATATATTCCACTAGCTCCATCACTGCTTATGTTACTAGTATAGCGACAAACATCAAGTAGATTTTGTATTAATTTTGCATGTTTCGGTATTATAAGAAATTGTGTTTCACAAAATAAAACACCTAACCTCAATAAAGCCAGTTATTTAGGTCCGGATGTTTATCAATCGCTTTTTTTAAGCTTTGGGAGTTTTAAAATTTAAAGAAAACATAAAAGTCATGTATATCGAACCACATATCAATTAAATCGGAGAAATAAATGTGTTAAAGACGCTAACAGGGAACTAGGACTAAGGGTGAAAATAGTGAAAACGTTACGTTATATTTTAAAATCAAGAGAGCTAAGAATCTTTCGTTAATTTGGTTCAATTATATTCTACATACAAATACCTAGAAAAAAACATGTATTTCAATTAAAAGTAAAGAAACGATCGTGAAAATTAATAATATTAAAACGGCCACTGTCAGCTGATGATATTCAAAACGTTCAAACGGAACAGATCCTGCTTCTAATTCTGTCCAATTTTGTTAATCCAACCATTCCTTTATCTTTTAGATTAAAATAAAATTACTCTGTATATCTCTGAGAGGAGAAAAATAAAATTCTGTATAGAATTAGACTGAAAAACGAATACCTAGATACAGGGTGATTCTAGATATGTGCCGAAAACCTTAACTACATATAGCTGAGGCTATTTAACCCCTAAACCATCTAGTATATTTTTGTTTAAATTTGACTCCATTACGGATATATGTCGCTTAAAAATTTGTATACGTACATTCATTATAATATAAATAACTTTTTGTGTTTTTGCCGATTTTGATAAACCTCGTTGTTCTGGGAAACTCACTGTAACTTGTAACCAAAAACCAACGTACAATTGACTGTAAAGAGTGGATGAACTTTGACCCAGAGACGAAACATTTTATTTAATCATTAGTAAATCAGAGCATATCTTAAAAACAAGATCATTAACCTGCGTTTTTCTGTACAGCTTTTCAACTAGTATTATCTTTTCTAAAAAAAGGCTTTCCAATTTTTTCGAAAATTCAATATTTAAAGAGTTATTCAATCGAGTTTCGAATAGAAAAGACAATTAAATACATATACCAAATTAACAAATTTTTACACCAAATTCTTCTTCTTGATCTACTTTTTACACTGAATTGTACATTTTTCCGTAAATTCAGCTTGGCCTGCTGTTTGCTTTCGAAAAAATCGAAGTTTATCAAAATTAAATAATTAACAAGAAAGTTATCTGCATTTTAGGTAATGATGTGAAAAAACTTTGAGGCACCATATCTCTGTACCGGTCAAATTTAAAAAATAATTACTCGTTGATTTAGGGGTTATATTAAAACCTCAGCTATACGTGGTGTACATTTTTTCCACACGTTTAGAATCACCCTGTATATATTTAGGGGTTATGTTGCCTCCCAAAAATTGAAAACTTAAACACAAAATGAAAAGTGCCTTAATGTAGCTAAAAAGTAGCGTAAAATGGCACGTCACAAAGAATTTTGAAAATACCTTATATGTTTATCGAAAATAGCTTGGTTGTATATACCTATTTGCCGAATTTTTAATTTATTTTTTAAGCTAAAGAAATCTAATACTAGACCTCATCAGTTCATAAATATATCCCGATCGAGCTGCTTAAATTGGGAATACTATTTTTCTATAGATATTATTAATTACTCCAGAGCAAACCAGCCAATTACAATAATTATACAAAAAATAGTAATAGATTTTAGAAGTTTTAGTAAAGTTTTTTAACGTTTATATTACTAGCTAAAGCGGTTTACGTCGATTTAGGAAACCATAAATTAATACCTAACTATCAACAGGTCAAACAAACCATGCTCCCAGTTGATAGTAGGTACAAATCTTTAAAATCTTGTCAGATGTTTAATTATCATTACATCGACAGTTACAAAAATGTACAAGAAAAGGAGATTTTGTTTTAAATATTTCTGAGGGTTTTCAGAACAATTAACGTCTATTTAATGCTAAGGCTGAAACATAATTTCTCTCAAAAAAATAAATAGATACTAAATATGCTACATGAGTCTTACCTGCACGAAGTGCTGAATACTTTCTAACAACATCCCATACATTTTAATATCACTTTAGCACCAACTAGTCTAAGACACCGTTCAAACCTAACTGATATTGTTTAAATTTGCATGCCATTTGTAATATCGATTATTTTCTCTTTACTTTCCATTTGTTATCAAACGGTATAATAAATTTTTGCGGTGCAATTTTTCCGACTTATGAATATTTTCATGGTTACATTGCGTTTTTACAACGGCCGCGTTGCGTAAAAATACTCATGCACATTTGACTACGGCGACGTCGTTGGTGCGTGCGGATGGAAAGGCGCCAAAACGCGAATGAAGTGCAGTGTTGGATGTTGGAAAAGCATCAAACACTGAATAGAGCGTCGGTAGATGTGGATGGGAAACGCCGCGCGCCGCGACGCTTATCTTAACAGAATGTTAGGAGTGTAACAGGTGTTTATGACATCACCGCAATGCAAACGCTTGTAATAAAGAGAGATTGGTGTGTTTTAACAAGCATTTAAAGAAATCAGTATACATAAAACAAGTAGTAACACAATTAATAAATTAAAGGAAATTAAACGCAATATGTTAATATGTTCAAGCTTTTATTACAGCACCTAAAAGGCTTTTAAGGAGGTGAACGTAAGTGGTAGTGAAGGTCTAATAGTGGTATGCACAGCCACCTTCGAGGCACATTATCAGGGTTGAATTCTTAACATGTCCATGTAATGTTGAAAATTGATTAATTAAAACCTCAAAATTAGTTAGCAGCGGTACCTATTCTAAATTAAATTTAATTTTGTGTACATTTTGATAAGAATTGATATGTTTTATTTTTATACTTGGATAGGCAAAATACAGTATGATCCAAGCTTAACTGTAATAAACAAGCTTTACTTATGTTATACAGTTTACAGTTCACTAAAATATTTTTAAAAATAATAAGCTATAATGTGGTTGATAGAGCAGCCCCAGAAATCACTATCTTACTAGGCAAATGTAGGTGTTTGAATTACTTGGCAGACCTATTTTACAATTCCTTACAATATAATATGTTATGTTTATTATGCATATAAAAACCAGAAGAATATAGCAAAGAAGAAAGTACAGGAAGCTAAAAACAAAACATGGGAGAATTTTGCGAGGACTATGGAGGAAAACTGTAGGAATAACCAAAAACTGTTCTATAAAGTTGTGAAAAGCTTTAACAAGGAAAAGAAAAGCCCACTGATCCGACTAGAAGACAAAGAAGGGAAAGTAATAACAAATGCCAAAAATATTATGGATAGATGGAGACAATACTTCATGACCCTGCTAGATGGCACAGAAATAGATGGAAATAGAAGAATAGAAAGTCAGGAAAACAGCCAAAACGAGACACAAGAAGGAATGATAACAAAAACAGAACTACAAGAAGCAATTAACAGACTGAAACTAGTGAAAGCATGCGGGCACGATAGAATTAGCCCCGAGATGATAAAGTTCATGGGAGAAGTCGGTGGAAAATAGCTACTCAGGATCATGAATAAATAAAATGTGGAAAGAAAAAACAATACCCGCAGACTGAGGAAACAAGTCGAACCCTATCTGGAACATTCGCAATGTGGATTCAGACCTGGAAGAGGAACAAACGACCTGATATTCAGCCTTAGACAACTGACAGAGAGAGCGATCGAATACAACCAAAAGATTCACTGTTGCTTTATAGATTTAAGTAAAGCATTTCACCGTATACAAAGAGATGAAATATGGAAGGTCCATAGAAACAGGAAGGTGAACACTGAACTGATAAGCACAAGCTGAAGCTTACAGAGACTATATAAAATTAGTACGAACTACAGGGTGTTTTGAAATTCGCGCCCACGGACTGTGGGATGGTGTTATGCGACAAAAACTAAACAAAAAGTTCCTCCATCATTTTTCCATCAGACCACTATTTTTCGAGCTAACGCGGTTTTAAAAATCTGAAAATCGCAGAAAAAAGTGTTGAATCTCAACTTACGAGTGTTTAATCAGTTGGTTAAACTTAATAATAACAAATTTTTAAAAACAAAGGAAGGTACAAACTATAATTATGACGAGTACAATTACAACATTTGTTCAAAATGTCCGCCTTCTACTGCTCGAACAGAGTTGCGTACCATCGTAACCGGTGTTATTTCTCGCGCTGCCTGCAACACGCAGTTTTGCAGCTCATTCCGATTGGCCTCTGGTGTTTTGCAGACCAACGATTTTAGGTAACCCCATAAAAAGAAGTCGCATGGCGTTAGATCGGGCGACCGAAGCGGCCAAGCAATTGGACGGCCTCTGCCAATCCAGTGATCAGGGAAATAATGGTCGAGGTAGTCACGTACAATTAACGCGAAATCGGGGCCCGCTCCATCGTGCATAAACATCATATTTTGGCGTGCATTTAGAGCTACATCATCTAGGAATTTCGGGACATCTTGTTGCAGGAATTTTAAATAATTTTGTGCGTTTAGGCGATTCGGCAAAATGTGGATGAACTAAAAAGAGGGAATGGAATGGATAGAAATAAAAGAATAGGAAATTACACTTAAATGTCTTACCAGTAGATCACCTAATAATCCACCCCATACATTTAAACCGAAGCGGTGTTGGTGATTTCTAATCCTTGTTGAATGTGGATTTTCATTATCCTAAAGGTGCTCGTTGTGTACGTTGAAAATATCATCGCGTGTGAACAAACATTCGTCCGTCCAGAGAATGGAATCTCGGAAATTCAAGTCACGTTCTTGATGATCGAGGTACCATTCGTAAAATCTACGTCGAACTGGACCATCATTATCTTGCAAGTGTTGCACCCTGGTATAGTGATATGGATGGTGTTGGTCACGTTTTAGGGCACGCCA
>JABXWE010050865.1:0-11862 GCA_014611495.1 Limonius californicus | reverse complement strand
GCCTACGAACGAATATTGCTCAAATTTCTAGAGCAGATTGTTATAGAGGCAGACAAGCTACAGGTCAGGCCTTACCTGATAATGCTGGATGTAGTTCCCAAATGACGACGCGGTCTAAGCCGAAAGTAAATTGAAATATTGACAATTCCTAGGCTTTACGCATAAAAATAATAATTGCAAAACTGTGTTGGTTTGATATTCAGCTTAAAAATTATGTAAATGCATAAGCTACCATATGCAACTTTCAAATTTACTTGCAAAGCATTCCTTGGTGTTGTAATTTCACTCCCTCCTATAATAATCAAAAATTACCGGTGAAAATAAATCTGTGCCAGTTTGATGTTCACGGGAAAAATTATGTACATACGAAGACTTTCTAACTTAACTTTCAAACTTATCTGCAAAGCCAGCTTTGGATTTGTAATTACACTCCTCGTTAAACTTTGGCACAAGACTTAGAAAGCCCTGTGTCAACTTCTTTTAACTTATCAACAAATTTATTCGAAACGTGAACCTAAGGCAAAATATTTCAAAACTATTAATAAATTTTTAAAAGAAATACTATTAGACTATCGTGGAACAGTAATCTTTAATTTTAGTATTGTCTACACAAGTTGCACATACCATTAATAGTGCTTGAAATATCCCCAGAAATATAATCTTTATGTATACTTCGGTGGCATGTGCGACATTTAAAGCTAATATCTTTATCTATTATATTCGAACAGCATAAACATCTGCAATGCATGCCACTTGAGTTAGTTAATAAGAGAGATTTTATGTCACTCCTATACTTATCCATATAAGATTTAGTCATTAACGATATACTATTGGAAATACATGTAAAAAGGTATAGTACATACATACCGCAATTATAAGAATCCTTCTGCATAATGTGATCTTTTAAAATAATACCCCAATTTTGGTCATCAATAATTTTAGTCTTTCTACAGATGATATACTACTGTACGAAGTTTAGGAAAATGTCAATATTTCTCCGATTCGCTTCTATTACTTCCCATGGGATCTACAAAATTGAACAGTTTCTCTCTTATATTTGCCATTATTAAGCACCATGTTATGTTCGTTTCAAATTTGTCGCTTTATATGAATTAATTTCTTAATTTGTTAGCCGCTTCGTAAGAATTAATAACGTTATTTTAATTGCAGTCCTGTTTTGGGTTACCGTTTTGCTATTTTGTTGTGTCTTTCTAAGTTTGACATATGTTAACAGTTTCTTTTATGTCGAAATTGCCGACTCTTGTTTTTCTCGGGCTTGACCTCGGAAGCGGACGCTTGCGAGAACTCACGTGTCCCCTTATTCTAGAACTTTTACATAACGTTTCGAAATATGGTACAATTTTTGTGGGGGAAGTACAAATTCCCGTAGCGTTTTTACAGCAATCAATTTTCGGTCTCTGATGACTCCGGTTCTCCGAAAATTCCATCAATCGGGGACCGTAATTACGTTAAGTGCTGCAGGGGCGGCTTTTGGGTTTTTTTCGAGGGGTATCCACCAAGGGGTATAAACAGACCATCGGCTACTGCCGGATTTAAAGAAAACACTAGATTCAACCCCGGTAAAGGCAATTCTTGGTGAATTGACCGATCGCCGTTTTGCCGATTAATTTCGAAGCCCAGCTCCCGTCCCTCTGCGGCTATTTTTTTATACCATCGTTCGAAGAGTCCCGTCTTTCGTTCAACGTTAACAGCCTGTTGAAATCAACGTATTTTTCTGCATCTGGAAATCTCCGTTACATTGTGCCTACCACGTTTTAAGCCATCCACCGGAATTCAAGGTAAAAACCCAGTTTTTCTGTCGTGATAAAGAAACCTTTTTTTGCTCGCGTTGACTTGCAGACTTCAAATTCAACTTCATGTAAATAAAAAAAACGACCTTCAGTCGCCATATGTGGTGTTAGTTGTTAATTATGAAACTACCAGATTATATTCTGTGTTATTTTTGTGAAGTTCAGCGTCACTGGTGTACGTAGCTGTATGAAAAACGTAAATCCCGTTGCACCAGTAGTGGCGAGCTTTTTTTCTGAACGTTCAAAAATTAAAATTATGTAATCCAAACTTATAGCATTATCACTTGTCAGTTTCTTGTATTGTCATTTTTAACCGTTTAATTATATGTGCGTTAAAAGTTTACTGCCTCTTATTGTGTCTTTTGTACTTGTTTGTGTAAGAATTTTGCAAGCTTTAAATATATAGGAGGAGGCACAATAAAGGTAAGTTCCATTCCCGTGAGCTGTTGGCTTCTCGACCTTCCACGAGGACCTACAATCAGCTGGATTTGGAAGGTGGCGCCCACTTATTTTGATTTGCCCTGTACACAACTAAAGATTTTCTCCCATAAGCGATTTTCACGAACTCCCCCTACTCCTCTGAGCTAAGCTGTAGGCCGTTTTCCATCTACATATCTGGTTACGGGTCGTCGGAAAAGCTGGTATCCGGCTATAATCACTCCGAAATAATCACTCCGGTGAAAACCACTCCGGTCAAAATCACTCCAACAAGAACCACTCCAAACAATAATCACTCCAAACGAAAACCCCTCCGACAAAAAACACTTTAGTAAAAATCACTCTTGTAAATAATCACTCCTGTGAACAATCACTCGCATAATAAATCAAGCAAAAAAATTGGTGCTCAAACATATTTATTATTGCAATCTACAAAATAATATTAAGAATAATCAGGGGTGAATTTATTTATAATAAAAAAATTAATGCATATATGTAATAGCTACATGCTAAACGTTTAATTTTATGTTATGTTATGGAACATAATACAACAACAAAATATTATCAGGTAGGTACTTAAATACCAAACAGGATCGTTAATCCCGTCCTGAACTGCGGACAAAATTGTTAGGTTACTTATTACAAATTATTTAAGTATCTTGGAATCTTAAGTGTATACCTGGAATTCTGAAGAAAAACAGATTCACAACAACCCTTAACGAGTATATGCTAATAGCTATTGTTTGGTAATTGTATTCTTTTTACAAATACATCTACTGTCAGGCCACAGTAAATTTGCAGACGAGATTTCTAAAAACTTCTAAAATTATTAGGAATATGCAATGATAATTTTTACATCGTTAATATTTTTATATTATAATAAATTAAGTGATTGTTAACACGAGTGATTATTTACAGGAGTGATTTTTACTAAAGTGATTTTTGTCGGGGAGGTTTTCGTTTGGAGTGATTATTGCTTGGAGTGGTTCTTGTTGGAGTGATTTTGACCGGAGTGGTTTTCACCGGAGTGATTATTTCGGAGTGATTTTGACCTAGACCCGGAAAAGCTCGATTGGCCCGTAACAACCAATGGCAATTGCGAACATTTAGTGGCATAATAATGCACCTACTCTTTTTCAAATTTCAACATTTGGCAAAAACGAGTAGAGTATGTATTGGAAAATATTATGTGTATTTATTTTATTAGGTTCAGTACTATGTCAATTGTAAAAGTATTTAAACATTCTTTTGGGTTAAAGAAATAAGTATTTCTTTGACAGAGCATTTCAAATCTTAAAAAGAAGCTACTGTATAATTTCTACTATTGAGCATAGACTGGCATAGACTTATAATTATGTATGTGATTTACTAAGCCATTATGAAGGAAAGATAATTCCACAAATCACTTACTTTTATAGATGTTTAGGCTAAATGAGCAAGCCATATGCAGGTTGGTATCCATGCTGCAAGTTTTCCTCCCGTCAGTAAGATGGCAGCACTAGTACTCTACGCATGTGCCGTAACTCTCTTCCAAAACAAAATTCGCAACCTTGAAGGTGAACACGTCACTTGCAGTAAGCAGTAAGCACATGATTCTTGGCTTTGTGCGTGTGCGCGTTGTTTCATGTTTATGTTCTCACGTGTGGGTTTATAGGTTATCGATTCGTTTATTGTGGTACATCCTTTTTGTGATTTTGAGTGTAAAACTACTAATTTTTTTTCTTTGGTGTAATATTAGAGTCGCTGAAAGTCATTTTGACGTTGGTTTTTTTGAAGGAAAACAAACATCAAAATGACATTCAGGGACTCTATGTAAAATGAGTGTAGTGAATAAATTCATAGACCTCGCTTGATATAATACTATTGTTTTTGTGTTTATTACAGAAGCAACTAAAGATTGCATTCCACTGCCATTGCCTGTTGCATCACAAGTTGTTGATTCGTTGCTTGAGTCCATCTCTACAAGGGACGATGAATTTCAAACAAAAAATTTTGTGGCAGACATACAAGACCTTATAATGGGTCTGATAATGTGAAACGTAATGCTATTCTTCAATGTTATAAAGGTAGAAACAAATGAATGAATGAATTTTCCAGAATCTTATTTTTTTACACCTGGACACGAGATTTTGTAAATTTTGTAAGGCATTCATTAATTCAAAGGGCAACCAAATTTCTGTCATTACATTCTGCAGTTTAATTTTGTCATTAATATAAATTAGTCATTATGTTGGCTTATTTACATTGTTTTTTTTTTGTAATTAAAATGTAAATAATATAACATCTCTATAGTAATTAATTTTGTTTTTAAATTTGTGTAAAAGATTTATTAATAAAAAATTTTTCAATAAAAAAATATATTCCTTAACTTTGTTATGATTTACTTTTACAATATATTAAGTTTAACATAATATATAGGTACTGGAGTTTTATGTTATTCAACAATTTTTTGTTGTATTGATATAAAACTGCAGTTTTATTATAACTGAAAGTTCAGTTTTCAAATTCAAAATTCCCGCTTGTGAGTTTAGTTCATCTCCCAACCACCAGAGGCGCCGTATACGCTCAAAAAGCACTTTGTGTGTGCGTTAGGTATCTATAAAAGACAAAAGTAAGTGATTTGTGGATAATTCTTTGCTAGTAGGCCATTCTCGTTCGTCAAAATTAATATAAGAATTGTTTGGAGTGACAAATTGAGGTAGCATGTAAAAATAGCAAAATGATTTTAGTTTTGGAAAAATATTTAACCAACATTTATTGTCCTTGTCAATTCTTTGTATTTCCAAATCTGAAAAAGTGAAAATTACAAAATCGCACCATTTTCTACCACATACCTCAAGGAGACCTTGCACTTGAAAGTAATAATTATGTGTTTTTTCTAACCAAGCCTGCTGTCAAGATACTCCCAACCGGCGTCACCTACTTTACAATGTTTAGCCTAAAAGGGCATTTCACCTCTACAATAGGTACCTTCTTTTCCTACTAAACCATTTGGAGAAGCAGCCAGAAATGGAAAATGTCTATGAACTAATAAACCCGATTGCATGCAAGTATTACCCGAGGCTTCTTCATATTTGGATAATGCATCTCTTTTATATTGGATACCATCAAGGGGGAAATTCTATAATACATAACACAAATGAATAAAGACAAAAAGCTTAATATCTATCCAGCTCAAAACGGAAGGATCCAACTGAATCCAACTTCTTTCATCGGGGAAGGAGGTCTATTTGGGGGGGGGATGCAATAATACACAATTACAAAAGAAAAACACTATTTATCTTTCTCCTTCTTTATCAATTCCTCTTTTACCTTATGGTGTCGAGGTTGCCATTCATACATTCGGGATTAATTGAAGGTGATGGGTCCCATTTGGACTTTCATCACGCTCCTCCCGCTCCCCTCAACAACATTCGCTCTATCCATTTTCACTATTAGTGTTAATTGTGTGTGGCCTTGATACTTCTCCTGCTCAACCCGTGATTAGGAGAAGCGCCATTAATTGTAACCCAACGTCGAATGGATTACCGAGCTCGATATCGACCTTAGGAATTAGAGAAAAATTTCTGCCTACCCCAAGGTTCGAACCGAGGACTTCGCATTGCGAGCCTAGCCCTCTTACCACTGGGCTACTCGGGGTTATAACACTATTTATTAATTAAATTAATTTTTGAACAGTACTTTGCGAGGGTTAGTTGCAAATTTTCTAACTACAGCTTCCACTAATTGTTCCTTGTTTGCGAAAACCCATTGACGATGAATGCTTAGCATGGCTAACCCATTTAAGCTATTTTCACCAATAGTGCTTCTAAGCCATGTTTTATTCAGCGAAGGGAGCTGGCTACAATTAAAAGATATTAACGAAGGACAAGCGTCTTCGTTTGTAAGTCCTAAAAAAACCAAAGAGGTTATCACCAAAAACAGAATTGGATGCCTTCGATCAGGATGTGTTACGCCGAAATGTAATAAACTTTTATTCAACCGAAAAAAAAGTGCATACAGTTAAAAATGTTCATCAAAAGTTTGTGGATGATGCAGGATATGCTGGCTGCCGTGACAGTATTCGACTGGCTCTAGGGAAAATGGGTTTTCGGTGGCATAAAACAAATCGCAAATTGCTGATGAAGAAACCCGAGATATAACAGCTTCGCCTTAATTATTTGCGGAATATTAAGAGTTATCGAGAAGCATATAAACCCATTGTATACAGGGTGAGTCAACAGTGCGTAATTCTTCCATAACTTCTGACACGTTAAAACTACGGCTGCGATTCAAGTTTTAGGTGATTTCAATGATGGAAGTGCATATTTTAAAATTAGTTTCGATTATACAGAGTGTTCCATTTTAGAGGTACATGACGCATCGCAATTTTTTTAAATAGAAGTACCCATTTTTTCTTCTGTAGTTTGTAGCATCTTTAGTGGCCTATACAGTGGTGTAATAGTTTTGGAATTAGTTTGTGAAAAAATTAAATAAAAAATATTTTTAGAAAGCGTTGGCAGACCAAATCTTGAAAGCTCAGTATGAATCGATCTTTCGAGATTTAACAATGGGCTTTTGCATGGTGGCAAAATAGGCCATGTTTTAACTCTTGCCTTTTGCAGAATTCGATTATCTTATACAGGGCGTGGTTTAGAAACCCACAAAATCAAGAGACTTTAAAAGAGCCAAAACTCATTTTTTTCAAATGGAACCACCATTACAAAGTTCATACGGGTGTGTATTTTATTTTTCTCTACTTTGAAAAACATTTCGTATTCTTTGTTTCATATCGTCTCTTGTGGTAGGTGGAATTTGATATACTTGATCTTTGACAAAACCCCATAAATGAAAGTCCAATTTCGTGAGATCAGGTGATCTAGCTGGCCAATTAACTGGACCCCCTCTACGTATCCACCGATTAGGAAAAGTGTTGTTAAGGTAGTGCTGAACTTGACCGCTGGAAAGTGGAGGACCGCCGCCGTCATGTTGAACCCATAGTCTTCGTACAATATCTAAGGGTAAATCATCCAGATAATTTTCAAAGGCGTTTTCCAAAAAATGATGATAAGTATTTCCATTCACACGTCCTTCAAAGAAATATGGTCCCAGAACATATCTCCCAACAATGCCACCCCAGACATTGAGAGACCATCTGTGCTGGTGGTCCACAATTCGGGTAAAATGGGGATTTTCGGTTGCATAGTAATGAAAATTATGTCGATTCACATTGCCACTGCGGCGAAACGCGGCTTCGTCAGAGAACAGCACATTTTCGAAAAACAAAGGAGTCTCCTGTATTCGCTCATTTGTCCACAGGCAAAAGTCTAATCTTCTTTGAAAATCAATTTCGATTAATTCCTGCAGAAGTTGCACATGGTAAGCGTGAAATTTGTGTCATCATCATTATCATCATCTGATATGGAGCTGACTCGAGGGTCGATCCTGGATTACGCCAGGCCCACCCCATGCCAGTAGGTGGGTAGGAATTTAAGGCATAGGGTGGGATCGAGTGGGGTATTGCACAACGTTAGCATGTCTGCAATGCATACCACAAGACACCGCTGCTGCAACACCGGGTAGTTAGTATGCTACGCATGAATGGGGTTTTTGAGTACGTAGCCGAGACCGTTATGCGATTATGCATTTTAACCTAATAACTTTGGGATTAAAGTTTCACATTGTTCTTACTTCACATCTATCTCTTGTTCTAAGGTTACAGATTGCACATATCTTAGTTTCCTAATAACTAATAAACTTCTTAGTATTTACTCCCAAACTTATTTAAACTGTCCATTATGCGATTAAGCCTTTGAGCCTAATAGCTTTGGTTTCAAGTTTTACATTGTACGTATTTCTTATCTGGCTTTTGTTTTAGGGTGACAGATTGCTCCTATCTTAGTTTCCTAGTTACTAATTAACTACTTAATATTTACCGCACTGAGTTCCAGTGTTTTACCACTTAGTTGGCAGTTCGCTTCTGGATTGAACTTCCTTCTTTTCCCTAACCTTCCCCTCTGCAGTTGACAGTTAGATATCCATCGTTTTCTTTCCCGCTGGTGCATGTTTCGTTTCTTCTCCGTTGTTTTCCCCGTCCTCACTCTCTTTCTTCTTCTTCTTCCCCGTTAGCATGTTCTTCTTCAGTCGATTCTTGAGCGGATTCTTCCGTTAGTGCGTAGATTCTTCTTGCCTCTCTTCGGATATCCTCTTTTCTTCGTGCCCATTCCTCCCATGTCTGTTTAGGTATGTGTATGCCGGTGTTTTGGATGTCCCTTTCCAATTATGTATTCCACGTGTAGCATGATCTTCCGATCTTTTCTTCTGTTTGCATGGCATACGCTTGCTGTAGAGGATGATTGGCAGGTCTTCTTAAGGTATGTGTCCAGTATTTGAGTTTTGATGTGGTAAGCCGTTTAGTTATTGTTTTCCCTTCTAGAATGTCTTGTGCCGTCGATAAATTCATCTGGCCCATTAGCCCCCCCCCCCTTATTCAAATTCTAGATCCGCCACTGGTCAAGGGTGTCACGATTTTTTTTCAATCAAGGGTGCTACTCAATGGGAATGGTTGAAAAACACTGGCCTAGCCCTTAATTGTCCCTAATATATTCTGCTTTATTGTTAAATGTGAAATATTCTGGATTTTGCTTTAACGGTTGTTAACTTATCTTTTGTTGGCTCCTTGGATGAGTAACCTATTCCTGAGTACGAAAATAAATAATCCTACTCATATAAATGAAATAATTAATAGTATTGACAATCTCCAGCATCTATGTGAATCACATAAAGGTAATAATATTGCCAATGTTTACATTGCTTTTAATGGTAAACCTGCAATATGCTGGAATGCTCACAATTATATTTAAAATTGATATTGAAATGAAGATATTGTAATAGGTATTTACCAAAGTTTTCAGTAGTCCTACATCTTATTTGCATAATCTATAATTGTGGTTACACTCATAAAATCATGGTATTGCTGTCTGATTCACAATGAAATGCTGTAGATTTACACGCAATGCATTACAAAAGTCAAATTTTTACCATCTGGCACGTGTTCAAAATTAGCCCTAGTCGCCCCTATTATTCTCGATTGAAATTTAGGGCCGCATTCCCAGAATTCGGTTTCTAGTTGAGCCGACGTTCTTGTCGGCCCACTTTATTGGTCAAGGGTTCCTACCTGCTGTCCCGTCCCTTGAAGCCTATCCCCTTGTGCTAAACTTTCATGCGTTCTCATACATTTGTTATATCCCCCGTTTGATTTAATTATATCTATATTAGATCCGACTAGACTACAATACCAAACTACTTTCACTTATCTTTCTCTACATCCTCCCTCGTTCTTGCTGTCTTTTCCGCTGGTTGATCGCTCCGCCGATTAAGCAGGTGATCGCGGCACGCTTGATTGTTTATACAATATACACTCTCACTTCGCTTGGCGATTTCCTCCCCGAAATAATCTAAACAAAACGGGAGTATGTGCCCTACAGATCCACTAAATAACTTTAATAGATGTAATAAACTTATTTACAGTTATTTAGCGGAGCGCCGCTAGACGCGACCACCCTACTCGAACGCCCGAACGGATCTGGTAAGCGTGAAATTTGTGTCGCCGAATAATTCTGCTCACAGACGTCTGAGTGACATCTACTTCCCTACTAATTTGTCAAGTGCTTTTATGCGGGTCCTCAGCCAATTCCAGTAAAACAGTAAACTCATTTTCTTCATGCGTGGCTCTCTTTCGACGATTCTGTTTCTTGTACGAAATGCTATCAGTTTATTCAAATCTATCCTTCAATCTTTGAAACGATGTCTCTTGCGGGTGGTTTCTGTTTGGATATTTTTGGGCGTATATTCTTGCAGCAAAAGGCAGTTTCTATCACTTTCACCCAGGGCGTAGATCACGTCTATTAATTCCTCCTTAGGAAAGTTCATTCTTCCTACCACTAATTAACTTTGTGGCAACCAAACTTTGACATTAATTACTTTGACACTTTGAAAATTATCTGGATGATTTACCCTTAGATATTGTATGATGTTCATGTTCAACATGACGGCGCTCCTCCACATTACAGCGGTCAAGTTCAGCACTACCTTAACAACACTTTTCCTAATCGCTGGATAGGTAGAGGGGGTCCCGTTAATTGGCCAGCTAGATCACCTGATCTCACGAAATTGGACTTTCATTTATGGGGTTTTGTCAAAGATCAAGTATATCAAATTCCACCTACCACAAGAGACGATATGAAGCAAAGAATACGGAATGTTTTTCAAAGTATCCTGCCCCATACACTAAGAAGTGTCGGGAATTCCTTCAGAGAAAGAATCCAGTTGTGCATTGAACAAAACGGGGGACATTTTGAACATCTCTTATGAACTTTTATTTAGTGTTATCGTTTATGTGTTCTACGTTTATTGTTATGTGTTTTACGTTTATTGTTATGATAATTCTCTGAAACAATGTCGCTTCCCAAAAAGCAGTTTCTATCACTTTCACCCAGGGTGTATACCATTTCTATTTCCTCAGGAAAGTTCATTCTTGCTACCACTAATTAACTTTGTGACAACCAAACTTTGACATTAATTACTTTTACACGCTTTGACGTTTGGCATGAATTCGTTTCAGACCCACCGCGATTGATTCCATGCAGGTAACTTGATTATTGTAGTGAGTAGCACCAAAATTTAAAAGAAGTGTCCATACTTCAAAAACGGGTGATTTTAGGCGTATGACATGTTTTACAAAAGTTGTAGCAGCGATTTATCGGGAATTGAGGACCCATAATATTTATCTTTTTTGTATAATATATTTCTATTTGTAATTTAGTTAGTCCGTCGAATTTTTGTATTATATTACATTTTCTTTTGAAAGAACGTAAAAATTGTTGAATTTAGTATTTTTAGAAAGTTTATTTACGACTATTCTGCATTATTTTTATTAAATATTATTTTGCTCTATTTTATACTACCTTTTTATTTACATTTTTTCTAATAGTACGGCGTTTGGGTGCTAAAAGTGCAGTTTTCGAATATTAGAGTGTTTATAACATTCAGTCAAGATATTACCTATTATTCCTTAAATAATCAGTCATTACTCTTTTGTAAAGACCATTATGTTTATGACAAACAAATTTCTAAGTATTTGCTTATCTTAAACTTAACTTTCTAATATACAGGGTGTTTCTGAATAACATGCTAATATTTAAGGAGGTTATTCTTGGGTCCATTTTGAGAAAAAAACTTCATATGAACATATGTCCTAAAGGTCTTAACTTTTGAACTACAGGGTGTTAAAGTTTTAAGAAAAAAATCTTTTTTTTATGATAACTTTGGTATGACCCTAGATATTTTTGTGAAACGTAGTACGCATCTTCTATGCATCAAAAGGCATTTTCTGCTGTACAACATAATTTTTTATTCTTGCCAGTGGCGTTCGTGCGGGATTTACATTGAATCATTGTAAAGAGAAAAGTGATACGCCACTGCTTTTTCTTAAAGTAAAAATTATTTTTATTATACTTATATGAAAACACCTTGTTTTCATCTGTTTTTACAAAGACGTAAAGGTGGCATTTTCAGAACAGCGCACGTAAAATTTTTACCGATCTCCGTTTTTTTTTGCGTGCGCTAAATGCCG
>JABXWE010050864.1:0-18507 GCA_014611495.1 Limonius californicus | reverse complement strand
ACAGTTGGAATATTTTCCTAACCTACGTTTCTTTAAGAATACCGATTTAATTTGAAATTTTAGAAAAAGAAAATTAATCTGTAGGACCTCGCTCACTACAGAAATATCTTATAGTTAAAGAATTTATAGCATCAGTAGACATTTTAAAATACGCAATTTAAGGTTAATTAGCAACTTTCACATGCTACTACTAGTCAATAATCTTTTCTACAACGTGATTCTCCTCAACACGGAGGTAGGAGCACGGGGAACCTACAATTTAGCATCGAATTTGAACAGCATATAAAGCGGAGGAGGTTTCGGTTTTCAGGCTCTGCGCTTGCCCAAGCCGGATTGGGAACTTCTATATGGAGGGTTGCACCGCGAGATTTTTGTTAATTGTGACTAGGTTTCGTAACCTAGATTTGGCACTTAGTTATTAAATGTTGTGCGTTGGTGGGAAGCAGAGGAAGAGAGTCTTATGGTATGGCATTTTTGGTTAAACCGTACTATCTATGAAAGTCGAAAAACATAATTTTCAGTTTGTCTCTATTAATAGGTTTCCATATGGAATTGTCATATCTGCTGAGATGGCTTATATATTATTGGAATGATTCATCCCGCATTTCTTGGAGTTTAGATTTTAACTTGTTACTTAGCTGATTGTATTTAGTCTTATCAGCTGGAATACGACTACGATGCCATATCGCTCTTGCTCTTCTCTTTTCGGCCCCTAGCTTTTTTATATCCAAGGGAATATTGCTAATACATTTTTGAGGGTGGGGTTGAGGTGTAGCTTGTTGTGTTTTTTCTTTATATATGTTTCCTGAACCATAAATCTCGCATATTTGACGGCAAAGCTGTGCAGCGCTTTCCTTTTATTGCATGGACAAAACGAATTAAAGTGCCTTCTTCATACTTGTAGGGATTTGAAGTCGTAGCGTTTATTTTAGTGCTTTATTACACAACTAACTACAATGACAGAACCACGGTAAAGTGACGTGTGGCTAGCTACCATACATCAAATTGGCTACACCCCTCCTTCGACGAGAATATTTAAACGACCCTTAGATCTGAATTAGCCTTGTATATAGGCGGATAAATGTGATATTTAATAATGAACTTTATTAAACTATTAAACTAAAATGTGTATTCAACATAGAACAAATTTGAAAAGCTAAATACAATAGAAAAGAAAGGAGTTGAAATAACTTTCGCATTTATTGTAAAATAAATACAGAAGCCGTTTCAGTGCGAATATTTAAACAGACCTCAATGGTTTTGTTTGCACTGAATTAAAACATGAACTCTCTTTTCTGCTTCGTTGCTTGCTGATTACCTTTAACCGCCCAAATATTTTGTTTTTATAATTTTATTTCAAACTCAACAAAGGGAGTGTTTAACCGGATGTTTCCGAGTTTTAATTTCCCGTTTGTATGATTAATGATGACACCGTATTTACTAAATCAAAAGACGAATTTGGGATGTGGCAAAATGGAATCAAATCTACTGGAATAGAAAAATCTGACATACAAACGAAACTTTTAGGTTGAACCCAATTTATTCCTGTAAATTTGCATA
Organism: Limonius californicus; assembly: GCA_014611495.1. Classification (NCBI taxonomy): domain Eukaryota; kingdom Metazoa; phylum Arthropoda; class Insecta; order Coleoptera; family Elateridae; genus Limonius; species Limonius californicus. Next base: position 16,947 of record JABXWE010050864.1, on the reverse strand, counting down.
CTGGTCATCATAAAACTAAAACAAGAGTTAGGAGAATGTTTACATGCAACGTGAATTATCTGTAAGAGCAAGTTGACAAGATCTTAAAGGAAACTACATGAATAAATTTAGAATTCCAACATAGTCGTTGACAAGGAAAATTAGAAATGAAAGCGCCAGGAAGCTGCAGGAAACAGAATACCTGGAGCTGCATTCTCAAGTATGTTTTACTAATAAAACAGGATAAGCAGAAGATGTTCGGATGTACGTTACGTATTGTACGTGCAAATTAATTTGAAGGTGTAAGAAAATTACCCAGAAAGTATAAAGGGAACAGGATTGTTGAATATTGAATGAGAACATGTCATGTGCGCATGTGTAGAGGACTGCATCATAACCTAACTATTAAAACTTTGTTATGACAAAGGTGTTTCGCTTAATAATTTCAGGTCAATTATGGGGAATCATATAATTTAAATGCTAAATTCAGCTTTCATTTTCGTAAGATTAGTTATTTTGAAAAATAATTTAGTAATGAAGATATAGCATATGCAGATTTTGTAAATATTGCACAACCAGATTGAGTTGGATACTAATATGTTTTAGATAAAGCACCAAACGACATGCTTTCTGTGGTATACAGAACGATTCTAAACACGCGCCAGAAACTTTAACCACATATAGCTTAGGTTATTTAATCCCTAAATCACCTAGTATTTTTCAATTCGGCACCGTTGCGAATATATGGTGCTTCAAAGTTTTATTACATCAATTCACTAAAATGTAAATAACATTCATTTTCTTGTCCAATTTTGATAAACTTTGTTGTTTTGGAAAGCTAACAAGCTTCCAGCCAAGAAATATGTACAACTGACTGTGGAAAGTAGATGAAATCTGACCCTGATGTGAACAATTTGCCATAAAAGTGTGTAAGTTAATGAATATCTTGTAAACGAGGTAGTTAACCTGAGTTTTTTTGCAACTTCTGAACTAGTATTCTGATTTCAGAAAAATAATCTCTACTATTTTTTTCGAAATTTAATATTTAAAGAGTTATTAAACAGAGTTTTTGTAAAAATAACAATTTAAATACATACACCCAATTTACAAATGTTTACACTAAATTGTTCACTTCGGGATCATATTTCATCTACTTTTCACCCAAAACAATACATTTTTCTTGAATGGCTATTAAGCTTGGACTGTTAGCTTGAGAAAGGGACACAGTTTATGGATGAATGTAAAAAACGCCACATTTTCGCGACGGTACCGATTAAAGAAATTACTAGGTGATTTAGTGGTTAAATAACTTCAGCTATACGTGGTCAGTCGGCGGCAAGAAGTTCAATAATCGGAGGTGCGCTGACGATACACTGATTATTGCTGCGAGCGTCCAGGAAATGGACTATATCATGAGGAGGCTGACCAGGATAAGTGAGGAATATGGACAGCGTTTGAACAATAACAACTTGCAGAATGTTGTTGGTTTTGAAGTTGTTGATAAATATATACATCTAGGTTCTCTATTAACGAACGACGGAGGGAGCGAAAGTGAAGTACGGCGCAGAATAAACATCGCGCGATGGGCAACCACTAAACTTACCAAAATTTAGAAGGACACCGCCGTCACTAGGAACACAAAACCTAGGCCAGTACAAACGCGCATATTCCCCATAGCCGCCTACGTATCAGAAACGTGGTCGCTGAAGGAGTCAGACAAATCCCGCATCGAAGCCTTCGAAATGTGGGTATACCGACGTGTCCTCAAGAGTATCGTGTACGGAACATAGGACGAATACATCGATATTAGACGAATTACGTATCACCACCACCCGGTTGTTAAGAATGATCAATCGCGCTTACCTTCAATATCTCGGTCATATATCCAGGCGAACAGGAACAATCGAAGAACTTATGATTGAAGACAAGGTAGAAGGCAAGAGGCCACGAGAAAGATCGCCAACTCGGTGGTCTAAGCGATTTGAAGATCTGAACCACACAGGGTGCCACCCAACAAGCTCAGACAGAGAGAACTAGAGAATCGTTATTGATTCCATTTAATTTCAATTGCAATGGTATCAGCAAACCCTCTCGAGTGTAAATACGTGGATAAAGTTTTCCCACCCTGTATAACCGGACAGGAGAAGGTTTTTGTTTGAATTATTTGTTTTGATTAATGTTAGTTGTGTGGCACAGAGTTACTACTTAGTTAAGAATTGTATGCTGACTAAGCAGTTCTAAAACTGCATTGCATTTGTTATCATTGTTATCTACATTATCTACAGTATGTCGATTTAAATTCGTAGCACCTTGATTATTCAGCGTAGGCAACACACATTACATTTCATTCATTTGATGATTGATTGATTGATTTGAAAGAGCGAGATCTAGGACGCGGTTTTCCAAGCATCTCTATGCACTTAGGTCACATTTGACCCATTGTACACCCTGACTAGGAATTTTGCTTATCTAGGGTAATTCCAACTCCAGAAGTGATTTTTAACGTGTCACACATCGTAGTGGCACGGGACCTACGGCTTTACTTATTATCCGACAGAAGGCGCATTTTCAGATTTTTCCCCGCTAGAAAAATCTCGCCGACCTTGGCCAGGTTCGATCCCGCGTCCCTTGGATCTACAGTCAAATTCGCTAACCACTAGACCACCGAGGCCGGCACATTGACATTTACAAAATTATTTTTTATAATTTGAAGTAAGTTAGCTGCGGAAACATATTCTTGGGTAACATTTATGTTGTAAGATATACTATACGAACATATAATAATAACTACAAGAATAATAACTAGAAGAAAACCTAAGGTAACAGATCAAAATGTGGCAGACAGAATCTGTCGCCTGGCCTTGCAGGACCGTTGAAGATCTGTAAGAGACATCAATAACGTCATAAGAACATCTGGGGTCCATGTTTGTGACAGAACTGTTCGAAAAAAACTTTGTCAAAATGATTTGCAAGCGAGAACCCCAATATAGGAGCCATATCTGAACCAGAAGCAGAGGCAGAAACCCATCGATTGGGTCTGGTACACAAGAAGTGGACGGGAGAAGACCGGGGCAAGGTTATTTGGAGCGACGAGACCAAAATTAGTCTCTTTGGCAGTGATGGGGTGAAGTTTGTTCGACGCCGAGTCGGGCAGGGTCCTTTGTCCGAATGTACCACGGCCACTATGAAGCACCCACGGCTAACCACGGTGTTGGACGACTGGCTGTCATTGAGGGCAATATCAATGCAAAAAAGTACCAAGAAGCAGTGCTAGAGGCGAAACTGTTGCCTACAATCCAGGATTTGTACGAAGAAGACCCACAAAAGTGCATCTTCCAGCAGGACGCAGCACCATGCCACACCGCCAGGAGTTGCACGAAGTGGTTCAGTGACCACCACATAACTGTCTTGCCTTGGCCAGGCAATAGTCCGGATTTAAATCCAATAGAAAATCTATGGTCAAGGCTGAAAGTTATGGTATCACGAAGAAACCCAAACGACAAGAAAGAGCTGATCGAGGCCAAAATCCACGCCTGGTACCAAGTGATTACACCTGAAGATCTGCGACGTCTGGTGCACTCGATGCCTCGACGAATCGAAGCTGTTCTAAAAACCAAAGGATATCCAACGAAATATTAATTGTTGTGTACTTCCTTTCGTGTGTTAAAATTGTAATTTTCTTGTATATTAAAAGTGTATCTATAAATAGTATTTTTATATAATTTTTTTATAAATGAGGCCTTAAAATTATGTAGCAATGATAGAAGTAAAACCTACTTTTATTAAAATATAAAAGATAAGTGATATTAAGTTAAAATGCTGAATAAATGCGAAATTTTAAAGAAATTCTGAAAGTGTCCAGATTTAATTCCACTAGTATAATAACATTTTCTAATTCTGCAAATAACTTATTTATATTAGCATAGAAAGTTGTTTCTGTCTAATTTATAAAGTTGTATGTTATAGATTTATGTAATTCAGCACTGCTACCCTTAGGGCCTTAGGGTTAGTTCACTATTCTACCCCTATTTATCGTATTCCGTCATTTGTAATCTTCGTCCAGTTCCAAACACCTAGTTTCTTTAGATCTTTCTTTACTGCGTCATCTTCTCGGTCAGCATCTTCCTTTTTCCTTATTAGTCCTACGAACGTTTTTCTTTATCTTGGTAGTTTCTGGATGTGTACCAACCATCGTAATCGCGTTGATTTAATTACATATGTGTTACATGGTTCTCCATACAAGATCAGTTGTTCTTTTTTCCCATATTCCTCCTACTCCTTTCCATCGTATATTCTTCTTAACATTTTTATTTCCTATCCTTTAAATTGTTCTTGTTCGTTATTATTCAGCGCCCATGTTTCACTCGCGTAAGTAACTGGCAGACGCATTATTGTTTTGTATTTCGACATGTGTTTGTTGAGAAAATTTTTGAAATCTTAATATTAACAGTAAGCTACCCGCATAGCTGTTTGATTGTTGAGTGTCTGTTTTCTGCCTCCGTTTGATTTTTGTTCCTTTCTTCTTAGTCCTATTTTACTGGCTTGCTTTTTTGATATTCTTCGATGTTCCTTTTTGTGATTTGGATATTACGCTGGTGGTTTCCATTACAATAAAAAAATTAATGTGTTTTCTTTCCTCTTTATTATACAACACAGACAATGGGTCTGTTTTCGTTAACCTTTTTTATACTAGGAACGCAGTCGATATGGCAAATTGCAGGCTAACTACATTCTTAGTATTCTGTTTATGTTTATAATCTTATATGGGATGCCTACCCTTTTCATAGCTGCATACAGTTCTTACCTAATTATTCAGTCATAACCTAGTTTACGACATTGTGTGGAGAGCTATTTTGTGTTCAAACAATTTACCTGAATTGATCATCATCATCATCATCATCTGACATGGAGCTAACTCGAGAGTCGATCTTGGATACGCCAGGCCCACCCCATGCCAGTAAGGTGGGTAGGAATTTCCGGGATAGGGCGGGATCGGGTGGGGCACAACGTTAGCATGCCTGCAATGTATACCGCAAGGCACCGCTGTTGCAACACCGGGTAGTTAGTAAGCTACGCATCAGTGGGATTTTGAGTACGCACCCGGGACCGTTATAATATCTATTAGATTCGACTAGACTGCAATACTAGACTGTTTGATCACTTAGCTGTTCTCCTCCTCTCGCCCTCGTTTTGCTGTTTTCCTCGTTGTTTGCTTGCTGACCTCCGCCTTGTCCCCTTTGATCGGTCCGCCTATCGAGCCGAACCAGCACCCCAGCATCAGCAGCAGTAGGAGGTGGTCGCTGGTTCCGTTAATCGTTGGTACTCCCTCAGTCCTCCCCCTTGGTCCTCTCCCCCTGAATAATTCTCGTGCACTTCTTACTAAATTGTTTTGTCCTAAACCGCCCAAGGTTCGTGCGCACTCTCGTCTTATACGCGCAGTCCGTACGACGGGAATGCTTATTCAGAAGATCTTGTGACGTATAGAAAAGCGATTTAGCTAACTATCACTAGTGGATTAAACCACAATATAAGTTGCCTAATGGAAAATTAAGTCAGATACAGTTTTAAATCGCTACCCCACTTTTCCTAATCTTTGTGAATGAACTGAGTTTTAAGAAAGTAATGCTAATCAACTAGACGACATACACGAATCCACTAACGCAATTCAGTAGGTTTTTGTTCTTCTATTTGAAGTTATAAATTATTATTATTATTATTTTTTTTAATAAATTTTTGTTAATAACTCATCAACAGAGTATTTTCCATCACCACTACCTTTTCTAGCTATGAACTTTGGATAAATAAATCGATTTTTAGTAGCGTAATTTCATGTGGTTCCGACACGCTTAATAGCAATGATTTCAATTGAATAAAAACTTACTAGCAACAAAAGAATGGATTGGTTATCTAAACTCAAATAAATAAATGCATCAGTTGAGATTAAACCACTAAACTAGCTGACCTGTTAATATTTAAGCAAAACTATACACACTAAGTTTAGTAAAGTGAACTAATGAGCTAAACAAAAGGAATGGCTCAACCAATGCGTAAATAAATGAACTAAAGTTTAAACCGCTAAACTATCTGCCCTATTAATCTGTGGAGATGCGCCCAAGTAAAAGCTATGGTAAATTTCGAGAATTTATTTAACAACTTAACAATGTACCTGAATTGATTTAATGATAAATATTTGGTCAGTTATGGTTCAGGTGGTTCCGAAGTTGCACTGGTAATCTCTTATAATTATCTTGGCCTAAACACTATTTTTCTCTTTTGTTTGGGTTGCAAGCCTTTTATATATTGTGTTGAAAAGAGCCAATTTGTAGTTCTTATAGATTGTTCTACTACTAAATTAATGGCAGTACTGTTTTTACCACCCCCTTAGTGTCTTTCCTGTTTCACATATTTTCTTGATCTTGTAACTGCTCTTCGTTGATGTTTATTTCTTCTGGTTTCTCGTTATCTTCTTCCGTTTCTACGCCATTTCTCGTATTCAGCAACTGATCCAGGTATTCTTTCCATCTATTTATCCTATCTATTGTGCTCCCTATTTTTATACTAATAGGTTTTGTCTTCTTTACGTTTTGATAAAGGTTTCCTATTGCTGTGTCTTTAACTTTTTCTTCTATCTTTTTTATTTTTGTTATTTTTATGTGATTTTTTCTTCCTCCTACAGATTTGTTTTACTTTTCGACGTTCAATGTATTTTCTCCTGCGTTCACCCTGGGTCTTTTCATTCTGCTATTACTTTTATAAATTTTTCGTGATACCAGCTTCTTCCTCTGCTTTTTTTGTTTTGATTGCTAATTCTTTCGCTGTTGCTTTTTTTCGCATTTATAATTTGCTCCATTTTTCTACCAATTAATTTGTCTTCTTTAAATTTCTTAATTTCTTTTCTTCCTGTTGCTCATATTGGTTCTGTTTACCTTCTATTTGTTTTTTGTCAACTTGGTTTTATTCTTGTCGTTGCCTCTTATACTGTTCCTCTTCTGTCATCCGTTGTCTTACCGTAGTTTTGACTAGTTAGTTATTGAAAGTATATGACTGATAACCAATAATATTTAGCGGTACAAGGTAGGAATGTTTAGGAAAACAATATTTATTGAAAACTCATCCTCCTCGGTCCATTTAGAGGTTTTGGTGGTACCATTTCAATTGAAATTGAATGGAATCGATAGTGATTCTATAGTTCTCCCTGTCCTGAGCTAGGATGGCATGGTGTAACCCTGTGTATAGCACTCGATTAGCCCAACGAGTTGGCGATCTGCCTTTTGGACTCTTGCCTTCTAGCTTGCCTTCAATCATAAGTTTTTCGATTGTTCCTGTTCGCCTGAAAATATGACCGAAATATTGAAGGTAAGCGCAATCGATCAATCTTAGCAACCGGGTGATGATATGTAATTCGTACAATATCGATGTATTCGTCCTATGTTTCGTCCATAATACTTCTTCAGCAACCACGTTTCTGATGCGTAGGTGGCTATGGGGATGTATATGCTGTAAATGAAGATATGCTTGTATACTTGTTTTGCAAACAGGTTTATGAGTAAAGGAAATGGTATGGTATGTGCAGTGCATTTTATTTTTTATGTTTTGTATGTCTGTTTACGGAATTTCATATTTATATATGCTGTCTAGATATCTTAAGACATAATGCAGTCCATTAGTTATTAAGCACCTTGCATGTTATTTCAAAAAATCTAGGCGGGTTTGTCAAACACTTCAAATGCTTACTTTTATCAACTGTGAAAGGCCTCATGGAACTTATATGATGTTTGAAACCACTTCTTATTAAAATCTATATATCCTTTGTTCGTGAGTGCTAACCATTCCAATAGGTATATCAATTTTACTTATAATGATAGACACGATTATATATTTCCATTATGTATGGACGACAGTATTTATAGAGGCTTTTCAAATAAATGGCTATAAATGAGTTATTCATTTGTTGTGAAAACGAACTAGCAATTTGAGGTAAGCTGCGAATTCAATTAATTTTACTGTCGCTCAATTTACAGGTGTGTAATACTTTAAGATCAGTATTCATAATGTGTGCTAACTTTTGTGAACCCTCTGTAATCTCTATTTATCAGTTGTGTATCAGCAAAGATTAAATAATTTGCGATTCTCCTGGAATTTAATTGAAATTGAATATTTGCGTCCGGGTGGATTTACATTTCGTTCTGCAGTAATCCTAGGGATTTCAAATTTAAATCGGTTTACAGATTATAATAAGCTGTTCTTCGCTATTGCTTTACAGGTTCCTGCGTAGGTACAATGTGTGCCGTACTGGACGTAGTTTTTTCCGAACAGAGAGCGCAAATCTGTCATTAATTGTTAGCAATGCTTGGCACAGCAATGTTAATACTATTTGGAATAAAATCCACAGTGAGTAACACTAGGTTTGTTTATTGAGTTTGCGAAACATTGGATTGCTTTTAGTCGTCTCTCATGCTTTCTGCTCTCTTATTATATTATAGTTTGCTTTTATGTCTGAGTATGAGTATCATATTTCCCATTTATTAATTACTTTACCGTGTCACAAGGAAATTCTGATTTCAGCTTTCCTTTTCTTGGCACTTACCTTAGTTGCTATTAAATTTCCTTACTTTGTGCCTTCCAAACGTCGCGTCGTTGACTTCTGTTCCTCGAGGATATTTTTTAACTATGGTCCCCGCTGGATCGTTGACTTTAAATGGATGCGATGAAGTAAAAATAAAATGCAGAGCATTGTTTCTAAGAGATAAGAGTTTATCTAAAACGGTGCTGATAAGCTGGTTTTTCAGAGGGAATAATTGCTTCGAATTTATTTCTAACCTACAACAGAAAAGAATAAATACAATGGCATGATGAGCAATTTTATGGAGAGAAATAATTGAGAAAGTATTCCTGCTTCTCGATATTGTATGTTTTACAAGAAAATTATTAAACTAGCAAGTAGAAAATTACGGAAATTTAGTATTTTCATATACTCGCGGCATATATTTGGACTTTGTAGAATTGTAGGGAATACCGTTGTAAAGAAATATTTGAGTATGTTTGTTATATCTTGAAATGATCTCAAAGTATTGTATGTGAGTTAAAGTGTAACCAGGAATAAAAATCAATTGTACTGTAAACGGAAATATAACATGTTTTTATATGACCTGGCAGGTATTTATGTGGATAGTGATCATAAATAATAATTTAAATAAAGTATTTGGTAATGTTGATATTAATAATAATATGGTGGTGTATGCGCTTGCAACGACAGCTATGTGTTGCCGCAATAGCCTAGTGGCAAATGGTTTTATCTGTTTGCGCAAATATCCACAGGCTCTACCTTTCACATGTTTATGTGTTTTACAATACAACAGGATATTAGTTTTTAGTTTTATTGGAAGTTATGTTTTCTGATGTTATGTTATTACAGATATATCATATTTTAGTTACACAAAATGCAATGTCTGATATATAATAACATTAAATAGCTAAAAACATCACCTTTTTAACAATGGTTAGCTTATAATTGAACCATAAACCTTACTGCAGATTTACAAAATAAAAAAAGAAGTGTTTAAAAATATACATTTAAGTAAAACAAAATAAACATAAATTAGGAACGTTTGACTTGCTCATATTTTACCTGAATCATTTTTTTTAATTTGCTAAAATTATTCTAAAGAAATATTAATTATTAGTAGAATATAAAGGAAAGTTATCTTCTTATAACTGAAAAATTCAAAAACATTCAATAAAAGTAGAACTCGCCTAAAACATTTTTGAAAATTACTGTAATGTAGTTTCAATAATTAAAAGTAATTCCCTTGCGATAAGAAATCTTCGTTATGTCGTTCGACTATAAAGAAATAAAACTGAAAAATTGAGAACCTACTTAGATTTACACGTCAGACCATGTGCCCACAAAACAGGTTATTGCCCATTAAGGGACTAACATTCAATGTCGCAAGCGCGAATATTAACATATCGTAAATTTTATGACTATTAAGTGATTAATTCGAAGCTCTGTGTGTGATAAATTGACAGAAAAATAGGTATCACATTTTCCTTGTTACCATTCGAAGGTCGCCGTCTGTGACGAAAACCAATTTTGTACTGCCGTTGTTAGGTCGTCGCAGTCAAGAAAACGATCTCGGTGTCTTAAAAAATTCCTAACACGGAAGAAGGGTGAAAGTCACTCCACCTTAAGTTGCGATTGTATAGGGTTTTTAAAAATGTTCTAACTGAATTGCTCAATGAGTTGCACAGTGCGAGCTGCTGCATGTGGTCGGGCGCTATCTTGCAAAAGCACTACTTCAGAAGTCAGCAATCCACGCCTTTTTTCTGAATCGCCCTTTTCAATTTTGTTAAGATCTTACTATACACGTGTGCATTAATTGCCGTACCACGTTCCAAGAAATCAACCAAAACTCGCCTTTCCTATACCATAAAACAATATCCATAAGCTTTCGGTTCTCGAACTTTTACTTGTAGTTTATAGCTTTGTGTACGAAATCTAAGTTTCCCCGCTAGTCACATAGTGAATCAGTTACTCTTCGCCATCACGTTCTGAGCGATGCAGGAAGGTCAGTGCAGTGGCTATTCGCTGGTTTTTGTGAAAATCCGTCAACATCTTTGGCACCCACCTCGTACAAAGTTTGTAGTACCGTAGCCTGTTTGTCACTATTCCATACAGTAGCGCGCATGAAATTTGACGAAAATGTACAGGTATTTTTGAAATCGTGAAACGCCAAACCTTACTAATTTCTTTCTCCATTTATTCTTAAAGATTTACGTAGGCCACAGAAAGTCCCCCACTTCGTTCCTCATCGTGCACACTTGCTCGCTCATCTCTTAAATTTCTACATCGGTGTCTGACCTTTCCTTCACTTGCCTGGACCGAAACCTCTCGTATTTGACGTGGATTTTTAACATGGAGGAAGGGGTGATCATCACTCAGTACTAGTTGCGACTGTCTGAGTGATGGTTAAAACTGTTTCAATGAATTACTCAATGAGTTGCACAGTGCAAGCCGCCGCTTGCGATCGGGCGTTATTGTGCAATAGCACGAATTCAGAGGTCAGCAATCTTCCTTTTTTTTAATATGTCTTCTCAACTTTTTTAAGGGCTCACTATACACGTCTGCATTCATTGTTGTACCACGTTCCAGGACATTAAGCAACAATACGCCTTTCCTGACAGGATAAACAGTAGACATAAGGTTTGGGTTTTCGGACGTTTGTTTAAAATTTTTGAGTTTGGAGGAACTCGCATGCTTCCACCGCATTCATTGTTGCTTCGTTTCAACATTTAGTTCGAAATCCAAGTCTCGTCACTAATCATAATGTAATTCAGGTACTTATCGCCATCAGTTTTGTTGTGATGCAGGAAAGTCAGGGCCTAGGTTATTCATGATTATTGTGAACATCATTTTGGCACCTACCTGGCATAACATTTGTGGTATTGTAGTCAGTTCGTGACAAATTCATACAGTAGGTACCGTACGAGACATTTGCGGAATATTTGTCGCAATTTTCGAAATCGTGAAATGGCGATCTACACGAATTTTCTTGTTCTCCTTTTCCACAAGATCGTCATTTACAACAGAAGGTTCCCCACATCGTTACTCATTGCGCACGTTTGTTCAGTTATATCTGAAATTCTTAAGCCGGTGTTTGTTCTTTCCTTCACTCCTTTACACATGATACCTGAACCATAAACCTCGCATTTGTAAATTTCGACAGCCGTTCCGTTTTTTTTTTGTATGAGGAGAACGAATCACAGCGTGAAATTCACATTAGGCGGGATTTTCAATCGTAGTGTTCCTTTTATCGCTTTTTTATGCAACTAAATACAATGACAAAATCACGGTAAAGTGACGTGTTGCTAGTTCATCAACTACCAAAGTGCCCCCACAATGCACTAATTTGACTGCGCCCCATATTTGGCGGGAGTATTTAAACTACCCTTAATTTCCGAACAAGTCTTGTATTATTTTCAATCATCCTCGACGATATAGGTTTTAACAAACAGACTACGTTTCCGTATGATTTAGTTTCTACGAAAATCATGACCAGGTCCGGTCTTCTTACCTCAAGTCGAGTAGATTCATTTTAAGTTGGGGACGTTCATTATTGGCTCACCCTTTGCTGATAACTTTATGCTTTTCTCCTAGATATTGAACGAAATTTATTTGAAGAAGTCAATAGACTGAATGTTTACCTCTACAAGTATTACGCAAGTAATTTTGCTAACCGGTAACTTTAAAGGTCTTAAAATTAATCTCAGACTTCGTACACAGAACTATAATTGTGACTAGTATACAGGATGTCCCAAAACGTACCGGCAATATTTCAAAGATGAATTCCAGAACTTATTTAGAATCGAACAGTTCATATAAACATATGTCCTAAACGTAACCGTTAACAAGTTATTGTTTATTTCATAATTTATGTGGGTAAAAAAGGACACAGCTTTACATGGTGCATTGTTAGAGAGAAAAATAAAGTATTTTTGTTTATTGAATTTACTTTTGTATGAGTTTATTCAATTGTATTAGAGAAACTTCATTATTCGAATGAAGTTTGTAGGCGATTTGGTAAGCTTTCATATCAGAGGACATTTTCTATTCGTTGCTTTTCAACTCGTTACTTTGACTACTAAACTTTTGTATGAAAGTGTAGTTTATCCGATAAGAAGTCAAACTCTCATGTACTTGTTTTCCAAACTTAATAAGCGCACGTGCTGTCAGTTAAACCCTCTAAAATTGAAAAACTTTCTTTTCTCATGAAAAGGTCATGCCTAAAATTAATATGTTTCTAACATGTTCGATTTTATTATTTGTAGGAACCACAACTGTTGTGAGATATTACAAATTATTCCTGTTATTAGAAGTAATTTCACTTTTTCAATATTAAAAGAGGCCGGAAAAGAAAAATTTCCAGCAAAATCTTGTAAGCATTCGGATATCTGAAAAGTAATTTCGGTTTGCTGCTAAATTAATAATCAATACAGTTTAAATTTCGTTAGTCCAATTCATATATCTAGAGCTATTTTCCATTTGACTTAGGTATTTTGAATTGTATTAAACTGGGTGTAGTAGTTTCTCTGATTTTGAAAAAATATACTATATACAGGGACACTATAACGAATATTGAAAGTATGGCGCGACATAATCGTCCTGGAATTAAAAAAATCAGAAAGGAAACTGCATTTACATAGATTTAGTTGAATTTGACATGATTCCGTATATTAGCATTGTTTTTATTATATTTGTACAGTAGAGATATCAAATCAATAATCGATTACTTTATGGCACCAAGATAACTATGGGGAGCGATAAAAGATATGAGACTTAAGCTGCGGATGGAGATAGGCATTTACCACTACTTGTTAAACTAGAATGGAAGCTACATTAAGAGGTAGTGAAGGAAGAAAGGTAGTCCTAACATAAATAAATTACTACAACTTAAAAGTACCGGAGGTATCCGAAAAATACAGGAAACTATTAGAAATCAGAATACAAAAAGGAATGGATGAATGGAAGGCCGACAAACTTGAAGGAATATAACCTAAGCAGCAAAAAAGTCTGTCATACGACGAAAGTAAGCAAGAAAAATGCAAAGACAACAGTACAGGACAGAAGAAATCAATAGAACAGTGAAAATTACACATAAATAATTAAAAAAATATTTTGAGACCAAAACTGGAAAACTATGAAGAATATGGAACTATAAGTACAGTCGTCAGACAAACGATAAACCTAGTAAAGAAAACTGCATGGACAAGATTTGAAAAAAAGATACATATTCAAAAAACCAGAAGTTATTCTATAAGACAATCAAACAGCTGCGACAGAAAAGGTGTTAATCAACAAGATTGAGGATGAACAAGGGATAGTGCAAAACGAAGATGAAGATATGATGGACAGAAGGTGGGAATGCTCCATAAAACTTTTACACGGAGAATAAATACAGGAAGATGCAAAAGATCGAGTAAGACGTAAGTAATCAAATGTTAAACACGGCGCACTCAGAACTAAACAATGCCATAGCAAACACGAAACTGGGTAGAGCGGGAGGTTAAGATAAAATAACACCAGAAATGATCAACTGCTTAGGAGAAAACGCGAAAAAGGAGCTACTGAAAGTTCTAAATATGTGTACAAGAGAAGGGTGTTCACTTGTAGACTGGCAAGTAGGATTAATAGCCTGGCTATACAAAGAGGGTTATGTGGCAATTTTAGAGGCGTCTTATTCTTGAAAATACGTGAAAAATATACGCAAGAGTCCTATAAAATATTAAGGAAAAAGCTAGGAACAGCTTCAGAGGATGCGCGATACGGATTTCCAAAGCAAAGTAGTACCCAAGTTTTAATATTAGTCCTGAGACGGATAACTGAAAAGGTTGTAGCAGATGACAAGGATGGATGTTTGGAAGTTCATACAAAATAGAAGAGCGGAAATAGAATGTATAGAAGTAGCCAAATAGTTCATACCAGCTGTAGAAGTTGTGTAAGATGTAACTATCAAGGGTTGGAAATGTTCGAGATCGGGGCAGGACTGAGACAGAGATGTGTGCTGAGTCGCCCAAGTACAAATACCTAGAGGTAATTATACAAGAAAAAGAGAAAATACGCGCCGACATAGTCCAAAGAATTACACCAACGCGAGGGTCCTAGGGCAATTGGAAGAAGGTTTTTAGAACCGAAACTGATTCTCAAACAAACCGAAGTAGAAATGCTTATAAAAGTTGCAGTACCGATACTGACATATTCCACCCAATCGCGGACCACAATGTACAAAGATGGTTTATCAATGATTGTCCCTAACATAGAAGACATTAACCAACAAATGAATAATGTTTTTCCTAGAAACGTCAGTAATTGATTAATATATGCCTATGTCTATCTTCTTGCTTATGAAAGTTATACATTTAATATTACTTTAATATTGATGATTTGGTTGAAATAAAATAATTCGAGGGGAAGGCTGTGATAAAATACCTTCTTAAGAGGAGTTTACCACCGCAGAAAATTTATGACATGTCCGGAATGTTGGGTGACTCTACCCCGTCATATCAAGTAATTAACAATTGGTACCGTGATTTCAAATTAGGAGAGAAATCGTGTCAACATGCACCAGGTGGTGGACCACCAAGACCTGTTGTCACTCAAGATTTTGATTTGGTCTATGATATGGCACTGAATGATCGGAGAATTACGGTCAAATATATTGCTGAGAAATGTGGCTCGTTCGTTGGAAGCGTTCAGAATTTTTTGCACCAGGAATTGGGCCAGAAAAAGTCTGCGCACGATGGATTCCGAAAATGTCACTTGATCATAAACGGCCGGGTTTCTTACTGTTGCGCGGAATTTGAA
This sequence comes from Limonius californicus, assembly GCA_014611495.1. Taxonomy (NCBI): domain Eukaryota; kingdom Metazoa; phylum Arthropoda; class Insecta; order Coleoptera; family Elateridae; genus Limonius; species Limonius californicus. The sequence goes on along the minus strand of JABXWE010050864.1, from coordinate 1,607 downwards.
ATTAATGGATACGAATTTTTGAAACGATTTATAACTGTAGATGAAACCTGAGTTCGCCACTTTGATCTAGAATATGGAATCTAGTACCCCATCCCCATGGAAGTTCCGTGTGACTTCATCAACCGGAAAAATAATAGCAACAGTATTTTGACTATTACGCATAATCTGTACTAAAAGTTGGTGAGCTTATGAAGTAAAAAAAGGCGTGGGAAATTGAAACAGAGCTTTCTGTTCCATCAAGACAACGCTCCTGCTCCCAAGAGCTGTGTTTCTATATCTGCTATCTACAGTGGTGTGAAAAAGTTCTAAATCACCCAAGACGTTAATTATTTCTTGAAGTTTAGCTACATTTTTGGCATGGTTACCAAAAATAATTTTTAAATATTTGGGTTTAATGAATATGTCAACAATTTATCTCTGAATTACTTACACCTCCACAGAAAACAATTAAGGTAATTTCTTTTCTAAAATCGATAATCAATTATTCGCGCGTTTTCTAAGGGGATCATTAAAATGCATTTAACATGATACTTAGAAGAATCATTTGGAGAAATGCTTATTATGTTGTGATTATATAATATACCTGCAACTACTATGGATTATTCAGTTGCATTTTGCATGTCCAACATTTCCAAAATGCCATTCGAAAAGAAACCGTTCAAATTATCGGATGAAAAACGATTTTAAATAATTTTTCATCATAAACGGCTCTTACAGTCGTGAAATAGCTATGGAAGTGCAGTGAAATCAATCCATAGTTATTAGAGTGATCGAAAAATACTCTGAGACGGGAAAATTTGAAGAGCAACCCCGTAGTGACCATCAAAAAGATATATCAGTGAGAGACAACGGTGTATTGCGGAGGACGAGCCTGTCATACAGAAGACTTAATTCGACAGATTTAAACAAAATATGGTCCGAAGCTATTGCTGTAAGTGTATGCACTTCTACTGTAAGACGGAGGCTTCTTAAATTTGGATTTAGGGGTTGCAAAGTCCGGATGGAACCCCTCCTATCCGAATAGTAAATGCTCCACTATCTGAGATGGCCAAAGGATCATTGCCATTGCGGCCCAGAACAATGGTAGAAGGTATTATTTCTTGACGAATCTACCTTTAACACTAGCAACCATGCTTGAAACACATATGTTAGAAGGTTTCTAGGAGAAGAATTATCACGGCAGTGTGTTCTGTCAACAACCTCCCATCCAAACATCCAACCTCTGTCATGATATGGGGCTGCATGTCTGCTGAAGGTGTTGCTAGACTGCCTATTGCATTTGGAATGATGAATGCAACCAAATACATTGATGTCCTGCAGGAGAAGATGCTGCCTAGTGGAAAAGAGATATTTCCTGATGAAACCTTAATTTTTCAAGATGATAATGCTCCTTGCCACTGAGTAAAGGTTGTTCAATTTTGGATATCGACCAATAAAGTTAAAAGAATAGACCAGCACAACCCCGGATCTAAACTCTATAGAAAATTTACGGCAGAGGGTTTCTAACATTATTTCAAGAAAAAAATCCCACAAGGAAAGTGCAATTAATCAAATCACTAATTTATGCCTGTTATGCGCTGCATTACGAAGGAAGAATTACAAAAACT
>JABXWE010050862.1:0-14019 GCA_014611495.1 Limonius californicus | reverse complement strand
TTCGAATAATTGGGCGTTAAACTCAAAATTTTCAAAAAATCATAGCGCCCTTCATTTTAAAGCTAGCGAGTTCGGCAAAAATCTAACAGATTTGTCTTTTTGGGTTCCTAGAGACCCAAAACGGATATTTCCGTTAAAATCTGGATTTCGAAAATGTTCATGAATTTAATACTTACCCTATACCTATAAGGTATGGGAAAGTAAAAAAGTTACTTAATAGATACTAAATTATAAGGAAAGTTGTGACATTTATGACTATTAAGTTACCTAGTAGCAGCTACGATATAGTAAAGAAATAGTTAATATTCGCTGTGTGGGTTGTTTAACACCTAAGTCACTTAGAATTTCTTTTTATTCGACACCGTTCACTAAAATATAAATAACGTCTCTGTTTCTGGTCCGCTTTTCATAAACTTCGTTGTTTGGGAAAGTTAACAAGCTTAATTTCCAGGCCAGAAAACTAAAATATACAATTGAGTGTGAAAACTGTATAAATTCTGACTCACTGGAAAACGAACATAATGTCAGATCTTAACGGACGTAGTAATTAATCATATATTTTTTAGGTTTAGGGTTATGTAAATGTAGTTATTTCTAATACTCACTTTCTTAATGGGACACTTCCATTTGGGTGTATAAGCCTCAAAGAAGGTGCTCCACAATTTAGAATCTGATTCAACCAGCGAGCAGTATTGTTCCGTTAAGTAGTGGTGAAATTCTTCGCAAGTGTCCAAATTTTCCCTGTTCTTACATCTTTGTATCCGAAAGGACAGCTGAAACCAAATTATTGATTTTAATTCGGGTTCCTAAAAAAATAATATTGAGATGCTTAGAAGAGCAAATAAACCAATATACGTTTATCATATATATCTATGACGTCAATTTATAATGAATGATCATAATGTAGATCATCATAAACTATAAATGTATACCGAATTCAAGGTTGTCCATACCCAATTCAATTCTAATATTATACAGCGTACTAAAAAATACAGTCATAAATAACTATGACGTACATTGGTTGATTCGCTGCCCCAAGCATGTACACTACATAACAATTATTATTACACTGACCAGTGGTTCGGTAGAAACATCTTCTTTGGCAGTTATGGTTGAGTTCATCCACAGGAAATTGCCTTCGATTTTGATGCCGTGGTAGTTGAAAATAATAGGCACTTTGTGTCCACGACAAGTACCATCAAATCCGTCTAAATTCACTTGCTTCGTTCCCTATTACACACGTTACTTGTGAAATAATATGAAAAATAAATTACAGTATCTTACAAATATTATTATCACATATATGTACATACGCAACCAGCACTACAGTGTGATTGTATGCACTGTTGGTTGCCTATGTAAAATCAAAAATATTGTTTGAAAGAAATTACAGGGTGAGCCTGTTAACACGAATGATATTTCGCTAATGATTTTTAGGCATATTTGTAATAGACAGTGCCCCCTATGTATAGGCACCAACTATCAAAAATATTTTTTGACTATTCCGACGAGGTTAAATAATTTTTAGACGTCCATATACAAAACGTACCGGCAATATTTCAAGGATGAATTCCAGAACTTATTTCGAGTCGAAAAGTCCATATAAACGTATACCCTAAACGTAATCGTTAACGAGTTATTGTTTATTTCATAATTTATGTGACTAAAATTTTAGTACAACGGATTTCTTAAATACTGATCTAGTTACCATTATCTCGTCTTTGGTTTGGTAACATTTGAACATCGTTTTTAACAAATTATTGTTTGTAACTTGTCAGTTTATTACTGTGATACTGAAGTTATTGGCTTCTTCTTTGTATACTTATTCCCATCGTAATTCACAATGTTATTTTCAAATGAAGAATATGCATATATTCATTATGTTTAAAGTCTGTATGATGGAAATGCTTTAACAGCACAACAAGGATATCGTAGAAGCCATCCCAATAGAAAACTGCCTACGCCTGCAGTTTTCTTTAATTCACGTAGTCAGCTGAGGGAACATGGCAGTTTCAATGCAAAACATGCAGTCGGCCCAGGAGTTGTCCGTAGACCCATAAACGATGATGAACAAGTTCTTGATTTATTACAAGAAGATCCGTCTTCAAGTGTGCGAAGAATTGCATATGTAGAAACCAGGTTTGGAGAATAATAAGAAGTGCTCGCTTACATCCATATCATCATCAAAGCAAAGAGTTCAAGTTCTAGGTAATGATTTTGAAGCTCGTTTAAGATTTTGTAATTGGGTACAAAATAATCAAAACCTACCAAATATTTTATGGACCGATAATTTTTTTCACATGAGATGGTATCAATAATTATCATAATTTTCATGAATCAGCTGCAGAAAATCCGCATTTAAGAAGACGCTCGCCTTTTCAATATAGATTTAGTGTTAATATGATATGATAGTATTCTTAATGATCGTTTAATTGGACCATTTGAACTGCCACACCGTTTGAATGGTACCAATTAGGAATATTTTCTAGAAAACGTTTTACTTTTATTACTGGAAGATGTGCCATTCAATATTAGACGTGCAATTTGGTATCAACATAATGGGGCACCAGCACATCACTGTCTTCGTGTTAGAGTTTGGCTTAACGCACATTTTCGGGAAGATGGTTTGGAATAGGAGAACCCGTAGTATGGCCGCCACGTTCGCTAGACCTGACTCCATTAGATTTTTATCGTTGGGGTCACATGAGACAGATTGTTTATGCAACTGACGTTCACAAGGTAGAAGAATTACGCCAAAGACTACAGTATGCTGCCAATATTATTAGGAATAACCCAGCAATAATATTAAGAATGCAGCAATCTCTTCTGCGACTTGCGGCTTTGTGTATCGAACGCAATGGAGATAATTTTGAACATTTCTTGTGAATAAAATAATGAAATGTATTAATAAAAGAGTTATTTCATAAAATTTTAGCCACATAAATTATGATGTAAACAATAACAGTATGGACTTTTTGACTCTAAATAAGTTCTGGAACGCATCTTCGAAATATAGCGGATACGTTATGGGACACCCTGTACAAACTAATTTTTCAAAAATTAAAACCTTAATGTTGATCATTGCTTGGAACGATATTCTCAGTAGTACTCGATTTTGTAAAAATCGTTTACTTTAAGATACTTTTAAATACGGCATTTCACATTTGCAAATTAGTTTGTACCAGTAGGACGTTAATTTACCTAGTTTAAAATAATGTTTAAAATAATTTAATAACTTAATTCGCGACGTATTACTATTAACGAAGAGTTTAAATAGATTGTTCTGATGCAGCGTTCAGGCGGTTCCATTTTTGTTTTCATTAATTTTCTATTTTTTGTTAATGTTTGCGGTAACAAATATTTCTTCTTTGCCTGATATAGTGTATTTAATAAAAATATAGAGTTTTTGCAATTGCAATTGACAACCAAAATAAAAACTAGAGTAACAGAGGAATTGTTACCACGAGCCACTTACATCAACAAAAAATTAAAACAAAAAATTGTAGTCTCCCGGGAATTACAACCAGGCTTCTGGGGGATTACAACCTGGCGCTTCAAGTCGTCGATTCGCATTATAACATCTCGGGCACTCAGTGTGATACGTTGTGTTGGGTTTCATACTCTCTGTTATGTAGTAACAGGTTCGTAATCCAAGTAACTAAACTTGATAAATGAAAATCTGTAGAGGTTCAATACATTTATTGTATAAAATATTCCTCAAGTACAAAACTTGTAATTATTTACACCCAGTATCCACCTGCACAGACTAAAGAAGGCAGAAACCTAGTCAGAGTAATAAATTGTATACTTTAGCTTTTCGGGTAGAGGAAATCCCTCCCCCTTTGACATGTCCTTCGGTACATGACAAGACGACGTAGAGAAAACAGGACGGAGCGTAACCTAGAGGAAATATCCGACGGAGGCATCAGGCAAGCCAGAGCGCTCTACTGCAAGGGGAAAAAGAATGTATCGTCGAGGGAAAATTCCACATGTACTCTATTGCAGGCAGGGTAAAGATTATTTTGCAGGAGAATTTCTAGCAAAGCAACTGTTGTGACTATATCCAAAATTCACATTCCGGAAATTATGCGCTTAAATGAACGACTATATAATAATTGTCCTGTTTTCAACAGTTCATCCCTATTTATAAAAAGAAACTAGTTATGTGACCAAACTAATGTATGCTTTCTTTTAAATCAAAAATATGTTGGAGACTCAACTTTGAAGTTCAACCCAAATAATCTTAAGTATCAAAAACGTTTAACAATACAATAAACTACGAGAGATTTTAAATATAACAAGTTCCCAAAAGTATGTAAAGTTACAAAATAATAGCTGAACTAAAATATGTGAATACAAAATTGCTTTTGTAAATACCCCGACTCTCAAACTCGAGGCCGCGAAGAACTGAACTAAGGTTGCGTAATCTTCTTGAAACGGATAAACGGAAACATAATTTCAATAACGAATTGAAGTGAAGTCATTTCTTCGGGCTTAGACAGCGTCGTGGAATTGAATGATACTAACCTTTTGCTAACCCTTGCAGGTAGCATTCATTATTGACAGCCTTTTCGTGTTTAGGCATATTCTTAATACGAATGGGCAATCTACTATACAGCTTCACAATGCAGTAAAAATATGAGCTTTTAAACATTTCGGTACAGTGAAGAGGTTCCGTAAGAAGTCCTTTGAATCTCAAATTTAAATTATGCACATCCGTTCTATACATTTGTGGTGTAACTAAGGTGAAGTTTGTCCAGTTATAATTGTATGATACGTGTAAGGAAGCAGCGTGTAACAAACATCGATTTTACATATTCAACTAACCAAGATCTTTAACTTTGTAGCTAATTCTTGGGTGTTTACGAATTTCAAATATCTAACCCGTACAGGCATTTTAAAGACGCTGTATTTGGAGCATTTAGATATAAACTGCTCAAAAAAGAATAAGGATATTGTAATATAAAACATATATGTTTGTATTTGGCGGCTAATGGTCTTCTATTATTGATAATTAGAGCAAGTGGCAATGTTTGATGTTAAAAAACAAAAAAACAATCGAATCCAGTTGCAAATGTTTAACCGTATTAGTGTCAAGTCGAGTTTGTGTTTTTGATTGAATGATCTTTCCTGACTTCTTAAGATCTTTTTTGCTCATTGTTCTTTATTCGTTTGTTACATTTGTGCTCTTAATAATAAACAACAATGCAGAGAAACCATTTAACACTAGAACAACGAAATTTAGCCGTTGCTATGCACCAAAGAGGAGATCGCCCAGTCGACATTGCTGATACGGCGGAGAGCGTAATTTCACATACCCTTTCGCACCATAGAGAAGTAGGCACGACTACTAGAAGGCTTGAAAGTGGATCTTTTTGCATTACAACATCTCGTGAGGATCGACTTCTAGTAATTAATGCAAGAATGCACTCCTTTTCAACTGCTCGACGTCTACAACAAGTGCTCCAGAATGCCACAGGAAATCGAGTTTCCAACCAAACTGTGACAAATCGATTGTTCGAGGTAGGACTTACCTCATACCGCCCCCTGAGATGTCCTGCAAGAACTGTGGCTCAACGTGGCTAGACGTAGGCTTCAAGAAGCGACACCGTGGGATAATACCTATACTGTTTTCGAAAGAGTCCAGATATTGTCTCAGCATGAAAGCCGGCGGCAAATAGTATACCCAACCAGTCGTTGTCTTCGGTAGTGGTGGTCTTATGGTATGGGCTGGAATTTCTGTAGGGTGGCATACTCACCTCCATGTCTTTAATGGTACACTCACCGGCCAACGTTATGCCCAAGAGACTGTTATGGATCGTGTTCTGAACCGTCTCGACGCTGTTGGACAGGAATATTTTGTTTTTCTTGACGATGACGCAAGGTCTCATCGTACTCGGGTTGTTTTAGAGGTGCGAGATGAGGAAATAAGCCATCTTACTCTTCCTCCGCTATCTCCAGACCTCAATCCCATTGAGCTTGCATGAGACTTTTTGCAGAGACAGCTTGATCATCATAATCCAAGGCCTGCTACTGTGCTACAGCTGAGGGATGTATTGCCAGTACTGTGGCATCAAATTCCACAAGAACGTATTGATAATTGCATTGAGAGTATACCAACAAAGTACAGAGCAGTTATTACTGCCGGAGGAGGTGCCACGCGGTATTACATGTTAATAAATTTAAGTTAAGTGAAAGGAGACAATAACGATTTTTATTATAATATTCTTAAATTTATTCTTTAAACGTAGCTTTGCCTTTAAATGTCTTACAATGCAATATCCCTATCCAGTTTTGAGTAGTTTATGTTCCTTAAACCGCAACTTGTGATCTATAATTAATCCCAAATTTTTTACTGAATCATGTATAAGTATGATTTGGTTATCAAGTTTGATCTTAACTTGATCCAAAACTTCTAATCTAACATTATTTTTGCTAAATATGATAACCATGGATTTGTTTGGATTGAGATGTAAACCATGATCTATTGAAATATCGTGTATACGCCGAAAATCAGCATTGATTAAACAACGGGCATTTTTCAATACCGATTTCTAAAAAGATAGATAAAGCTGAGTAGCTTCTGTATAAAAAATAATATCTACAATCCCGATGCACCTGTTGGAAGGTAGAAGTATATATCGAAAACAACATAGGTCCTAAGATTGATCCTTGAGGTACGCCTCTGCTAACAAAAGAGTATTGAGATGTCTTACCATGTAACGCAACCGCCTGTTGTCGATTACTTAGATAACTAGAAAGAAGTTTAATTACTATTTGAGATAAACTAATGTAATGCAAAATTGACAGCATAATCTAATGAATCAAAGTATCGAAGGCTTTTGAAAAATCTAACAATCCTAGAACTATTAACAAACTGCGGTCAATAGTTCTAACAATGTCATCAGTAATACAGCGGTATAGCAATGACGTCCAAGTTTAAACCCCGATTGGTGTATTGTTATAATTTGGATGGCAGCATAGCTGACATTCAAGATTGGTAATATGCTTATCGGGCCTAAATCTTTATAACCTGTCGGAGTTGAGGTTTTTGGCAAAGGCGTTACGAGGGCCTGTTTCCGATAAACCGAAAAAAACGGAATTTAACAAACAGTAGTTTATAATGTGTGTCATTACAAGAAGTAAAAACAGACATATAATTTTATCATATCGATGCTAATGCTGTCGGGTCCCATTGTTCTAGTCTTTATGCGTGACATCATCTTGGCTATATCATCTTCAGTTGCTTCGTGGAAGGTAAGTAACCTTGTCAAAGTGCCAGCTAAATTGTTACTGTAATAAGGCCTGATGTTGTTATTCGCTTCATTATTACAATTTATTTTAGGAGTAGAATTGATAAAGTAATTATTAATTTTGTCAACCTCTGATAACAGCAACGTATATAATTTATGTACAAAGGCTTCAAATCTTTCCATAAAAAATTAATAGTATTTTTAAACTGTTGAGTGAAGTATGCCTTTTTCTCATTCTTTGCATTTCAAGTAGTTAAATTACGCATCCTTTTATAATATTCTCAATGATCAGCAGTTCTAGTTTTTTCTAATTTACGAAGAGCAGCTTCTCTCATCGACATCATGTCTTTAAAACCATCTGTGAGACCAGGCGCAATAGGCTTCGTGATTCTAGATGTCACAACGAGTGCATATATATGAGAGTAACTAAATTATATTTTAAAAATTAAAGTTCAGTATCTATACAGGGTGTATCAGAAATAGGTACAAATATTAAATACGATGGTACTTAATGATTTTTGAAAAATGAATAGTACCATTGAATTCTACTTGAGCTAATTTATTACTGATTTAAATATTTGTACCTATTTCTGATACACCCTGTATTATCCAAGTCATATATATTTTTCCAAGGAATGGAACGCAAATGGCCAAAGAACAATTCATAACTGAAGAGTTTAAAATTCCTATAGGTTCTAGAAATACGATAATTCCTTAAGCTATTAAATTTTAAATTACAAAATTTTAAATCGTGCTCAAATACAGAATGCATACTAACAACAACTGAATTAACCACAAGTTCAGGTGTAGTTGTCAAAATAAAATCGATAAGTATTGCTGATTTCTTCGTAACGTTTGTTGACTCATTTATAAATTCGGATAAACTTAAACCATCAAGAGAAAACTAGTTGTAATGTTAATTTGAAAATCAAGCAGATTGATATTGAAGTCTCCAAGGAAAAAATATGTAGGTACTATTGGAGGAACATTTCAGTGTTTTGTGATAAATATCTAAAAATGAATATCTTTCAGTTCTACCGCTGCGTAAAATCCAATTACTAAAATCCAACATATTTTATAAACAAAGCTCGCAAACCACAGGAAAAAATTAAACATGGGATTTATTATTCGCTGACCGCCTCAGAAAAAAAAGTTTTAAGCTGATATACTATTTCATAAAACAGAAATATTCCGATGATTCTGTAATTGAAATATGAATATCTAATATGTAACAACATTTTTAATTTATGGTAAAAATCCACTAAAAAGCTATCTCACATTTTCTTAATTAATTTTTAATGTAATTTGAAATTATTAATGTATAAACAAAATATTTTCGAAACCTTATAAAAATAACACTAAATATTTAAAATATAATATTACTGTTAAACTAAGCCTACGTAATACTTACATTTCCAATTTGAAACGAAGAAACAACAGAAACGCAAGAAACTATTAAAATCACTTGGAAAATATTCATGTTGTACGGGTGACTGCCCATCTTGTACAAACAATTTCGCCACTAAAAAATACTTCTCATGTTATTTTTCAGCAGGGGCTTGCTATATATGTCTATCTGATGTCCTTTTTCCATTATTCCAATAGCCGATCCACATAATTACGGACATTAATAGAGCCTAATCAGCGATCTCCATTCAGTCAATGCCTGTACCGAGCTGATTTTGTTGGCTGTTGTGCAAAACATTACCACATTTTAAATATAAAATTTTAAAACCCCGAAAATATTACGGAAAATGGTAGCATATTTTATTTTTAAATTGGTTATATCAGTTCTGTGTCCATATAAATTGTAATTAGAACACATTTTGTTTGGAACATAAAGATAATTCTTATTACAAGTAAAATCTGAATTACAGCGTTTTTCATTCACCAATTTAATTATATGGAATTCCCATATTAGATGTGAATAATAAAATAGGTTCACATTAGACAGTTGAAAATGAGTTTGATTTGTTTCGGTAATGTTTATAAAAAATACTTCTAAAAATAATTATTAGATGATCTAAAAATGCAAAATCAAACCGTATACTTCACTGCCCGTTGGGATTTACATGAATTAAAAAGAAGGTTGGCTTCTCTATCGATTTTCATTATACTCGGATTTTGCAAATTTTGTTATATCATCAGATCAGAAACTTCTAATATTTGAATATGTTACACACATACAAATACAAGTTACAAAAAAGAATCATAACATTTATACCTTTCCTAATATTTTACAGTTCCAGTTAGTAACGTCATAGTCCTTCCACACATGATCTTTATTTGTTGCGCAACTAAGAGAATAAAATATAAGCTTAGACTTTGTACGTCACTGTTAGACAAAAATGTTTATAAATTGATTTATAAATAATGTACATGCAATCGCCATGAAAGTTACATGAATACAATGTATATCACTGAACAAATAGTGTAAACTGAGAATATGTGGACTAAAGGCAATATAAATTTGGTGAATAGCAAGGTGGGTGTAACTGACTGCTGTAGCACAACTGTTAATTGCTACCCTTAAAACACAACCAGAAATATTATACTCGCAAGAATAAACAGTAAACCTTGAGAACGATCAGTCATACCATATTAATGTTTTTCGGGGTTGAAATTAACAATTTGGCATTATATTTTTTGAATCCAGTGTTAATTATTAACATTTCATTTAAACAACCAATCTTAGAAATTACGCAGATCTACAAATACATCTCGAATAGTTTGTAACATATTCTAAGTTCAGGTGTTCAAAACAGTGCATGTAAAGGGCGAATTGAAATTCAAGTCAAAATCTCGTATTTTCCCGAATTTGATTTTCAAGAAATCTAAATTCTAAATTATTTTTTATTGGTAAAGGGATGCCATTATATTCAAATTCAAACTGTATAAGATAAAATTAAATAATATTTAAAACGAGGGACCTTGGTGGGGCAGTGCTAATGCATGCTGCCACTCGAGGTCACAGTGACAAGCGGTCCGATTGGCTGCGTCGTCGAACCTCGGCTGAGGCGACAGCATTTTGCTTAGTTAAGTTAAGGGTGCATGTTGCGTAAATGGTTAGTATGTAAGGGACGCCCGCGCCCCCTGAAGTAATGTGACAACGGTTGCTGGGGGGGACGGTAGTATGAATGAATGGGGAAAAAATTGTTTAAAACTGTAGTTCTTGTAAGTAACTGTTTAACCGAACGTAAAATATTAAATAAAATCCTTAGGCATTATAACTAAATTTTATCGCAGTTACTATTTCTAAACATGACTTTTTGTGATACACCTCATGTACAAAAATTTTAAATTTTATTTTATCTCTAAGAGTGCTTTATCTCTTACGAGACGTAGCGATCTTCTCTCCTATGCCTGTGTTGCGCGTTTTTAGAGTGTCACAGACATAGAGGACCTACAGTTTAACGTGGGCTCCGAACCACGGGAAGTGTAAACACTTCTACTCCAGAGAAGATTTACTAGGCAGAATACCTCGCTGGTTTGCCATTGCCTTGCTAGGGAGAACGACCGTTAAAAAACCGATGTTCCGGTGCCGGGAATTGAACCCAGGACCTTCAGCGTAGAAGTCTGACAAGCTAACCTCTAGCCCACGGCCGCCTCAAACAATTTTTTTTTATACCACGTATCTAATCCCTGTTGTAGTGTGACCAAAAAATTCTAAGATCTTCACTGATAATCCATTTGACTAGAAAGTCACAGAAGTTATTCTTAGTATTTGTACAGAGTGCTGCCTTTAGATACGGAAATTGCGCAGAATTATTTAATCTTCTGCTCCCGAAGTTGATGTTCGCCTGGTTTTTGCTAATTTTAATTTGAATGTTAACACATTTTGATACATTCTGACGCTTTATGGTGCGCGCTTTGTAGAGTTAAAAATTGAAATTCATGTCGAGTTAGTTAGGATGTGCGTAAGGAAACATAGTCAGTCGCCTCTCAGTTATGGAAGAATGGGTTTCGAGTAAGTGCAGCAATTAGCCGGGACATTCTGAAAATCGTAAACAAATACACCTTCCGCTAATTACGATATATTATTCATGTGGCTAAAAAAGATTTTAAAACTTTCCAGTTCCGCTATCGAAAGGAAGGTCTGGATTTTCCACGTAAGATTTAGTAACTACTGGAAACGAAGCTGAAGCCGTTCTCTAAATGGGAACTCAATGCTCATATCCCTTCAAGCACCAACAAAAAAAACGCCCTTCGGGGTCTACTTACGCGTGGGAGCTGATTTTCGGCGACTCAAAACAGAAACTCAAATTCCTTTGATCGCTAAATTAAGTCGAAAACGTCATCCTTTCGACTGCCTTTGTTTTTTTGTCCTGATGTTTGGCGGTCAAGCTGTACTACAACCTAAGCTTGTAAAGGGTACCTTCCTGGACTGGCAAATTTTGACATTGAGATTGTTTAATAACATATTTTTGTTGTTATCGTTTGAAGAACTATTAGACGGTGCGAACAACTGCATTGTACATTGTAAAAGACCATTTGCGGTAAACCATTTTTGTGTCGGCGAACAATTAAAGATTGTGTAAATGTAACTATGAATTTCATTTTGAATTTGTGCTATCAAGTTTTTGTAAAGACTACTGTAAAAAATGCCATAAGCGAAATACTAACTCCTTTACTATTGGAGCTAAGTTTTTAGATACTATTAGTTTTATAATTACGTGCGGGCAGGAAAGCAACTTCCCGCTGCCCGATTTCCCGGAAGATTGGCCTCCTTCCGATAACCTGAATTCTGAGGAACGGCCAGATCGAGTGTCTTTCACGTTGGCGATCTCACTAAAAATCCGAAATTGAGCACTTTTCAAGCCCTTCGTATTTTAACAAAACGAACTTATCCTACTCCTTTGAGCCTTGGAATACGTTAAGGTGCTCGAAATTGTTTTCGCTCATGACAATCCTCGAAAAGTCGAAACAAACTGTACACGGAAGTAGTAGTAGTGGTAAGCAACCCGTAGGCTGTTATAAATTATTTAACATTAAATTGTATTGACCACTTAATTTTTTATATAAAATACAAAAGTAAAAGGGTGAATCTTCGTAAAATTTTCTCCCATCAGTGTACATTCAGCGACAACAGTAATGACGTTACTAACAGTGGCTCTTAGACAACCCGTTTATCAGCCATCTATTAGCAACATGCATTTATATAAAACAGTAGTATAGTCAGGTTGCTCTTAGTTTGCGTGTACGTCATCAATTACTTGTTATTTAGTATTGAGTGCCAATTCTAAAAAACTAAAAAATTCAGTTGTTTTTTTTTGTTAAATTACAGAGTAAAATCATGTTTATTCGTAAGGTCTTGTAAAGTAGTTGTAACAGTTACGATTTTGATTTTTAATATTTCAAAGTTTCTGTGTAAAATAGGGAACTACATAAAAAGTAGAGATCTTGTTTGCTTCATGTTCGCGCCGTGTTTTTGTATGTTCAGTGTTCACATGTCGCTTTGCAAACGCATTCATGTTTTACGTGTTATGTGACATACAGTTTAAGACTTTTTCTTGATTTGTCATCGTAATTTTCTTCATTTACTGTATAAAAATTGTTCTTTTCACAACAAACGCGTGTGCCTTCTTTATTAACTGAAGTGTTAGTGTTTCGAGTGCTTGAGGGAAATATAACCTCGAAAAATGACCGCTCTTCCGCGTAAATGGGAAGAACTTATTGCACTGCTAATAACCTATTTTGAACGAGAAAGCATCCAAAATTTTTTCTTCGAAAACCAAAGATCCCGATTACCAGGGGAAATTAATAAAGAATTTTTTTAAATGGTTCTAGAAGCAATTACTTACAAAATTAGGGAAACCTCACAGTGGATAATGCAACTTACCATAGCAGTATGGCTGAAAAAATATCAAATTTAAGTTGGAAGAAAGCCGACCTTCAAAAATGGCCGCGCCAAAAACATTTGGAATCACCACACACGTAGAAAGAGAAGGTTGCGGCGTTGAATAATGTCTACAAATGTAAAAAAAAGACGTTAGATACAGTAACTCCGCAAATGTGGCAAGAAACTGTCAACCATACCAATAATATTATTATGGAATGGTGGCAAAGGGAGGTTGGATTTGATCCAGAAGACATAGCTCCAGTAATAATAAATCTAGAGGAATCTGAAGACGAACATGGCAGCGATTTTGAAGATGAATAAAAATTAAGTATGTTACATTGTTGTATTCAATTTACATGTTATATTTGGGTTTTAAATTTTTGATGTGCATGATGGAGGAGAAAAATAAACGAAAAAAATATAAAAATAATAAAAGAGTAATACAGTTTGTTTTTGGTATTAAAAAAAACTATTTCAATGATAAAAGCGACCTTTAGTGGGCAAATGTAAATAAAAATGAACTGAATTAAATTAAAATTAAATGATTATTATTATTAATTTTTCAAAATAAATAACTCGCCTAAGACCGTTTTGGAAAAAGAAAATTTATTAGATTATACAGGGTGTTCCTAAATATCATGTACATACGGAAGGAGGTAATTCTTTGGCTTATTTCATGACTAAAAGTTCGTATAAACATAGGTCCGCAAACGCTTCGTTACTGATCTACGGGGTGTTGAAATTTCAAGATTTTTTTAGTTTTTTCTTTATAGCTCCTGCAGTTTTTAAAATATTTAGCTCAAATTTGTAATACAGGTTACGCTACAGGGCTTACATCATTGGGCGTGCCAAATGGTTGTGAGAATCTACAGGGCGATACTTTTTCAGGGGTCATGCCCCCTTTTCTCCCCCTGCACCGCTGGTAAA